>JAXRKP010000093.1:237500-242500 GCA_037039925.1 Doris montereyensis | reverse complement strand
TATATATATATATATATATATATATATATATATATATATATATATATATATATATATATATATATATATATATATATATATATATATATATATATATATATATATATATATATATATATATATATATATATATATATATATATATATATATATATATATATATATAGTTTTTCAAGAGTTATTAGGGAACTGAAAACAACCCATGCGCTATTAAAACGAGACAGACCATTTGCTGTCGCTGTGCAATGTGAACTGAAAGAACGTATGCGCAGCAACACACACACACACACACACACACTTATATATATACACACACACCCACACACACAAACACGCGCACAGAAATTCACATATTTACAAACATATATTTTGAACGCATTATGTTTCAGTAAATGCTCTGAAAGAATTCTAAATATTACGTCTTACTAAGCGATAACAAAGGAAGCAGGAACTTACTCATCAGCAAGGCACACGGAAGGAATACGTGAAGCCAATGCCCCGAAGTACTCATTCATGTTAGGTTTTCGATAATCCCATGTCGATACACAAAAATCGATTTCAGAGTCACCTTTGACCGGGCGAATCTTGTACCCTTTGGGAATTGGTCTTTGAAGAAAATAAGAAAAAAGAAGATAGCTTAAAAGGGAACAGAAAACCCAAACCAAGCTAATGAGTCAAGCGTCAGTCTTCGGTGTTCGTCGTGAATGAGATTTCTTTCAAAGCTGTTATGGCCTGTTATGCAGTCGTAACGTATTCCGGTTTCTATAGCATGAAAGGGAACAGGGAAATAATATATCGCCATCTTGACAGAGAACACGAGTCTGTCGCAAGTCTTACTTCTCTGGAGATACTAGTACCCATTTGCATCAATCGATCGAGTCGGGAAATGCGTTTTAAGCGACCTTTCCGAATAACACAACATCGAACATCGCTTGCCTGGCTTGGATTCGAACCCAAGTCCTCATTCATGAGAAAGGAACAATGGCCACAATCGCAAAGAGCTCTTACCTTTCTCTTTGTCCATACGCCGAATGGAGAGGTTTTGGAAATGAAAATCATGAAGAGAAATAAAGGAATTCTTTGTATATTTTTTTTATCACCCGTTTACCCTTCTCTAACTATCAGTCCAGGTAGATATAGTCCCATCTGTTAACCTGTTAACAGTGCAGTCCAGGCAAAAGTGAAAAACGATCATACCTAACAACCCTGAATTATCTTCATTGTGGATATATGGGTAAACAAAAATCAAATAAAAACAAATCAATCAGCCATTATTGCTTTCCACACCTGTTTTACTTTGGCCAAACCAGACTAGAACTTACCTACTCTAGTTGGAATCTCCACATTTCGATTTATTGCAGTCTGGTGCTCTACCAACTGATCTATCGGCTCCTTAGGGTTAAATTTACTAGAGGATGTCTCTGTCTTGTCATTGTCTTCCTTCATCCACTAACGGTACATCATTTATTTTAACTGTTGGAGCTTCTACATGTATATAGACACATGTATATGTATGTAGACACATGTATATGTATGTGTAGACACATGTATATGTATGTAGACACATGTATATGTATGTAGACACATGTATATGTATGTAGACACATGTATATGTGTGTAGACACATGTATACGTATGTAGACACATGTATATGCATGTAGACACATGTATATGTGTGTAGACACATGTATGTATGTGTGTAGACACATGTACATGTATGTAGACACATGTATATGTATGAAGACACATGTATATGTATGTAGACACTTGTATATGTATATAGACACAAGTATATGTATGTAGACACTTGTATATATATGTAGACACATGTATATGTATGTAGACACATGTATATGTATGCAGACACTTGTATATGTATGTAGACACATGTATATGAATGTAGACACATGTATATGTATGTAGACACATGTATATGTATGTAGACACATGTATATGTATGTAGACACAAGTATATGTATGTAGACACATGTATATTGTAGACACAAGTATATGTATGTAGACACATGTATATGTATGTAGACACAAGTAATGTATGTAGACACAAGTATATGTATGTAGACACATGTATATGTATGTAGACACATGTATATGTATGTAGACACATGTATATGAACTGATTGGGAATAGATATGTATGTAGACACTTAATATGTATGAGACACATGCATATGTATGTTACACACGTATATGAAACTGACTTCCTCATAACTTTGGAGAGTCCTATAAACTCAGGCACCACTGTACTCATTGACCATCATAATAATTGTTCATGTAGATTTTCGAATAGATGCTTTAGGTTCTTAGTTTGAAGGAGATGTTGGATCAAAAGCCAGTATTTGAACTGATTGGGAATAGATTGTTTGACCTGTAATCGAAGAAATTTGTTATTGTTACTAGATCTAATTTAATCAATTTCGTCATCACAATAAGAGTCCGAGAAACCATTATCAGTACTGATTGGATATAATAATCGTACTTGATATCACCCATACCCGATACAGTAGTTTCTGAGTTTGCCGCACTCAATGTTGGAGTGACTTACCTATGATATTATAAAGATAAATCGTAATCGATTATTGTCTCTGGGCATGCTTGTAACTAAATAATAAAGGCATCGACACCACGGTGGTACGCTTGCCCTAAACTGTGTATACTAGTTATGGTGGTCTCAATCATTTCAATCTGTGTATGTTAGTTATGGTGGTCTCAATCATTTCAATCTGTGTATGTTAGTTATGGTGGTCTCAATCATTTCAATCTGTGTATGCTTAGTTATGGTGGTCTCAATCATTTTAAACTGTGTATGCTAGTTATGGTGGTCTCAATCATTTTAAACTGTGTATACTAGTTACGGTGGTCTCAATCATTTCAATCTGTGTATACTAGTTATGGTGGTCTCAATCATTTCAATCTGTGTATGTTAGTTATGGTGGTCTCAATCATTTCAAACTGTGTATACTAGTTATGGTGGTCTCAATCATTTCAATCTGTGTATACTAGTTATGGTGGTCTCAATCATTTCAAACTATGTATGTTAGTTATGGTGGTCTCAATCATTTCAATCTGTGTATGTTAGTTATGGTGGTCTCAATCATTTTAAACTGTGTATGCTAGTTATGGTGGTCTCAATCATTTCAATCTGTGTATGTTAGTTATGGTGGTCTCAATCATTTCAAACTGTGTATGTTAGTTATGGTGGTCTCAATCATTTCAATCTGTGTATACTAGTTATGGTGGTCTCAATCATTTCAAACTATGTATGTTAGTTATGGTGGTCTCAATCATTTCAATCTGTGTATACTAGTTATGGTGGTCTCAATCATTTCAAACTATGTATGTTAGTTATGGTGGTCTCAATCATTTCAAACTGTGTATGTTAGTTATGGTGGTCTCAATCATTTCAAACTGTGTATGCCAGTTATGGTGGTCTCAATCATTTTAAACTGTGTATGCTAGTTATGGTGGTCTCAATCATTTTAAACTGTGTATGCTAGTTATGGTGGTCTCAATCATTTTAAACTGTGTATGCTAGTTATGGTGGTCTCAATCATTTCAAACTGTGTATGCTAGTTATAGCCGTCTCAATCATTTCAAACTATGCATGTTAGTTATGGTGGTCTCAATCATTTCAATCTATGTATCTTAGTTATGATGGTCTCAATCATTTCAAACTGTGTACGTTAGTTATATTGGTCTCAATCATTTCAAACTATGCACGTTAGTTATAGTGGTCTCAATCATTCAAACTATGCACGTTAGTTATAGTGGTCTCAATCATTTCAAACTATGCACGTTAGTTATAGTGGTCTCAATCATTCAAACTATGCACGTTAGTTATAGTGGTCTCAATCATTTCAAACTATGCACGTTAGTTATAGTGGTCTCAATCATTTCAAACTATGCACGTTAGTTATAGTGGTCTCAATCATTTCAAACTATGCACGTTAGTTATAGTGGTCTCAATCATTTCAAACTGTGTATGCTAGTCAATCCCTTTTTTGTGTTGTTCTTCCTGCTGTTGCTGCTGCTGCTGCAGCTGCTGACGTTGGTGTTGTTGTTGTAGTTGATAATGATGATAATATTGTTGTTGATGATGATGTTGACTTTGGTGATGATGTTTATGATTATGCTGTTGTTGATGACGAGGCTGATGTTGTTGTCGTCGTTGATGCTGATGAAGAGGATAATGCCATTGTTGTTGATGATGGTGAATATGATGACGATGATGATAAGGATGATAATGATGATGATGGTGATGATAATGATGATGAGGATGATGATGACGACTATGATGATGATAGACCTGGCTAGAATCTCCACATTTCCATAGTGGCAATCTGACGCTCTACCACCTGAGCTATCGGGATTTGTTGATGGTGATATGCCGTTGATGGTGGCCGTGCTGCTGCTGCTGCTGCTGACGAGGATGATGATGAAGATGATGATGAAGATGATGATGATGATGATGACAAAGATGCAAATGCCGCTGCTGTTGTTGATGACGATGATGATGATGATTTTTGCTTATTTCATTGAAATCTACCCGATCCACCATATGCGGTGATCTCAGGCTGAATTAAAGGAAACAGCAATATGAAAGATAAGTTGAAGAAGGAAAGGAAAGAAGTGGAACCTACCAGTAGCGTCCGCCAACCGCCTGCTGGTGATGAAGAAGAAGAAGAAGAAGATGATGATAATGATTATGATGCTTATGACAGTGATGAAGATGTTGTTCATGATGCTATAATCTTTGACCATTCCAATATACGTACCTACAATGTACATCACCGGGTCTGGCAATGAAGATCTGCAAGGGAGAGCCGTCTAACTTGTCGCCAAGACCACGAGCTCGTGCCATCTTGTCCAGAGGCCGGAACACCCGCTCTGGTAAACCTGTTGATGAAGTGTGTCAACCATCAATGATAACCGTCTTGGAGGCTTTCGATGTCCTTATCTTCAATGAAAGCATATACCACCCCA
>JAXRKP010000093.1:220000-232500 GCA_037039925.1 Doris montereyensis | reverse complement strand
GGCGAAGATGAGATGAAGACGAAAACGACAAGATGAGATGAAGACAAAGGACAAAATAAGGTGAACATAAAAAACGACAAGATGAGATGAAAACAAAAGTGGCAAGATGAGATAAAGACAAAAACGACAAGGTGGGGTGAAAACAAAACCGACAAGATGAGGTGATGATGAAAACGAGAAGATGAGATGAAGATTATAAAAACGACAAGATCAGTTGATAACAAAAACGAGAAGAATAGATGAAGACAATAGCGGCAAGATAAGGTAAATACAAAAACGACAATACGAGGTGAAAATAAAAACGAGAAGATGAGGTGAACCTAAAAACGACAAGATGAGGTGAAAATGAAAACGACAATATGGGGTGAAGATAAAGCCGACAAGGTGAGATGAAGACAAAGCGACAAGGTGAGGTGAAGATAAAGACGACACGTGAGATGAAGACAAAAGCGACAAGATGAGGTGAAGATAAAGATGATAAGGTGAGATGAAGACAAAGCGACAAGGTGAGGTGAAGATAAAGACGATAAGGTGAGATGAAGACAAAAACGACAAGATGAGGTGAAGATAAAGACGACAAGGTGAGATGAAGACAAAAGCGACAAGATGAGGTGAAGATAAATACGACAAGATGAGGTGAAGATGAAAACGAGAAGATGGGGTGAAGATAAAGACGACAAGGTGAGATGAAGACAAAAGCGACAACGTGAGGTGAAGATAAAGACGACAAGGTGCCATGAAGACAAAAGCGACAAGATGAGGTGAAGATAAAGACGATAAGGTGAGATGATGACAAAAGCGACACGGTGATGTGAAGATAAAGACGACAAGGTGAGACGAAGACAAAAGCGACAAGATGAGGTGAAGATAAAGACGACAAGGTGAGATGAAGACAAAAGCGACAAGGTGAGGTGAAGATAAAGACAACAAGATGAGGTGAAGATGAAAACGACAAGGTGGGGTGAAGATAAAGACGTTAAGACCACATGAAGGCAAAAGCGTCAAGAAGAAATGAAGGCAAAAGCGACAAGATGAAATGAAGACAAAAACGATAAAATGAAGTGAAGATAAAGACGACAAGATGAGATGAAGACAAGAAGCGATAAGATGATGTGAATACAAAAATAGTCCTACCTCCTTCCTTTCATTCTTTCCTTTCATTTATCTTTCATCTTGCCGTTTCCTCTTTCTTAATTCATCACCCTGAGATCATCGCAAATGATCTACTAGGTAGCTTTCAATTAATAGAATTGTATGGCCTGTTAGGCACTTGAAACTAATACTCTGACAAGATGCTTCTACTTTGCCTATCTCTTAGTACTTATATTCGCCTATCCTATGTCCGGTATTCGCCTATCCTATGTCTGGTATTCGCCTATCCTATGTCTGGTATTCGCCTATCCTATGTCCGACCGTCCCGTAAAAAAAGTGTATTCGCCTATCCTATGTCCTGTATTCGCCTGCCTATCCTATGTCCGGTATTCGCCTGTCCTATGTTCATTATTCACCTATCGTATGTCCAGTATTCACCTATCCTATGTCCTGTATTCACATATCCTATGTCCGGTATTCGCCTATCCTATGTCCGGTATTCACCTATCCTATGTCCGGTATTCGCCTATCCTATGTCCGGTATTCACCTATCCTATGTCCGGTATTCACCTATCTTATGTTTGGTATTCACCTATCCTATGTTCGGTATTCACCTATCCTATGTTCGGTATTCACCTATCCTATGTCCGGTATTCGCGTATCCTATGTCCGGTATTCGCGTATCCTATATCCGGTATTTGCCTATCCTATGTCCGGTATTTGTCTATCCTGTGTCCGGTAGTCGCCTATCCTATGTCCGGTATTCACCTATCCTATGTCCAGTATTTGCCTATCCTGTGTCCGGTAGTCGCCTATCCTATGTCTGGTATTCACCTATCCTATGTCCGGTATTCACCTATCCTATGTCCGGTATTCACCTATCCTATGTCCGGTATTCACCTATCCTGTGTACGATACTCGCCTATCCTATGTCCGGTATTCACCTACCCTATGTCCGGTAGTCGCCTATCCTATGTCCGGTATTCACCTATCCTATGTCCGGTATTCACCTATCCTATGTCCGGTATTCACCTATCCTATATCCGGTATTTGCCTATCCTATGTCCGGTAGTCGCCTATCCTATGTCCGGTATTCGCCTATCCTATGTCCGGTATTTGCCTATCCTATGTCCGGTATTTGCCTATCCTATGTCCGGTATTTGCCTATCCTATGTCCGGTATTTGCCTATCCTATGTCCGGTATTCACCTATCCTATGTCCGGTATTCACCTATCCTATGTCCGGTATTCGCCTATCCTATGTCCGGTATTCGCCTATCCTATGTCCGGTAGTCGCCTATCCTATGTCCGGTATTCGCCTGTCCTATGTCCGGTATTCACTATGTCCGGTATTCTATCCTATGTCCGGTATTCGCCTATCCTATGTCCGGTATTCACCTATCCTATGTCCGGTATTCGCCTATCCTATGTCCGGTATTCACCTATCCTATGTCCGGTATTCACCTATCCTATGTCCGGTATTCGCCTATCCTATGTCCGGTATTCACCTATCCTATGTTCGGTATTCACCTATCCTATGTTCGGTATTCACCTATCCTATGTTCGGTATTCACCTATCCTATGTCCGGTATTCACCTATCCTATGTCCGGTATTCACCTATCCTATGTCCGGTATTCGCGTATCCTATGTTCGGTATTCACCTATCCTATGTCCGGTATTTACCTATCCTATGTCCGGTATTCACCTATCCTATGTTCGGTATTCACCTATCCTATGGTATTCACCTATCCTATGTCCGGTATTCACCTATCCTATGTCCGGTATTCACCTATCCTATGTCCGGTATTCACCTATCCTATGTCCGGTATTTGCCCTATGTCCGGTATTCGCCTATCCTATGTCCGGTATTTGCCTATCCTATGTCCGGTCCTATGTCCGGTATTCGCGTATCCTATGTCCGTATCCTATGGTATTCGCGTATCCTATGTCCGGTATTTGCCTATCCTATGTCCGGTATTTGCCTATCCTATGTCCGGTATTCACCTATCCTATGTCCGGTATTCGCCTATCCTATGTCCGGTATTCGCCTATCCTATGTCCGGTATTTGCCTATCCTATGACCGGTATTTGCCTATCCTATGTCCGGTATTTGCCTATCCTATGTCCGGTATTTGCCTATCCTATGTCCGGTATTCGCCTATCCTATGTCCGGTAGTCGCCTATCCTATGTCCGGTATTTGCCTATCCTATGTCCGGTATTTGCCTATCCTATGTCCGGTATTCACCTATCCTATGTCCGGTATTCGCCTATCCTATGTCCGGTATTCGCCTATCCTATGTCCGGTGTTCACCTATCCTATGTCCGGTATTCGCCTATCCTATGTCCGGTATTCGCCTATCCTATGTCCAACCGTACCGTAAAAAAACTGTATGCGTTGTACTTTGGTCGCACTTTTGCTGACATTCGAGTGTCTTGTGGTCGGGTCGTAAAAGACGTAATTTTTTTTTGCCTTTCTACTTTGGCCGGGTTAGATAAAAATGTGGTCTTGTCAATCGCTCAATGTTAAAAGCACCTTTTTCTTTTTCTTTTGTTGTTGTTGATGGTTTAGGCGTTTTGATTGGTAGGCACCTTACAGTCCATTGTGGTCCCGGCTGTTCGTAGCTAGACATCAAATGACTTTTTTGTATACGATCTGTCCTTATAAAGCAGCCACTTTCTTCACCGTTTAAGTAACCGCTGTCGTTCTATCTGTTACTTTTTGTTGGCTGAAGTTGTAGTGTGTTTGATTATGAGAGAGAGAGAGAGAGAGAGAGAGAGAGAGAGAGAGAGAGAGAGAGAGAGAGAGAGAGAGAGAGAGAGAGAGAGAGAGAGAGAGAGAGAGAGAGAGAGAGAGAGAGAGAGAGAGAGAGAGAGAGAGAGAGAGAGAGAGAGAGAGAGAGAGAGAGAGAGAGAGAGAGAGAGAGAGAGAGAGAGAGAGAGAGAGAGAGAGAGAGAGAGAGAGAGAGAGAGAG
This sequence comes from Doris montereyensis, assembly GCA_037039925.1. Taxonomy (NCBI): domain Eukaryota; kingdom Metazoa; phylum Mollusca; class Gastropoda; order Nudibranchia; family Dorididae; genus Doris; species Doris montereyensis. The sequence continues at coordinate 228,435 of JAXRKP010000093.1, read as the reverse complement.
AGAGAGACATACAGACAGACAGACAGACACAGACAGACAGACAGACAGACAGAAAAGTGGAGAGGCGGAGGGAGCCAGCGGCTGGGGGAGACAGAGGGGAGCAGGGTCCATTTGTCTTTGTTTAGAACAACAAGATGCGATCAGCTAACTTTATTCACTGACCATTGAAAAATCAAGAAGTGAGAAATTAATTTTAACCTCAGACATTATCCAAGTGTTAGACATCATGGCAAATCCACGCGACTTCTGTTCAACATCCTATTTCAGAAATGTGATGAGAAGATGACCATGATGTCATTTCAATTACATCTAACATTTGTTGTGTGTAAGAACATTTGAGGGACAAAGATCTTTGTCACGCTGGTCAACAGAGGATTAAAAATATTATTAGATAACAATGTGTCCATGATGTAAAGATTCAGATCCTTGATTCTACTCATACATTAACACCGGTTTGGCAAAAGGTGAAGGTTGCCATGGATTAGGTCAAGTGATTTGCTTTACAGCAAAGTATAAATATTATGACAAGACACGAACTCTTTGTCCACATGATCTGACCTGGTCAATGGGAAACCTCCCCCCCCACCCCCTTCTGTCAATCAAAATTGTGAGGCCTCTTAATACGTGATTAGTTCGGGATTTGAAACAAAGGAAGGGTATGGGTACACTTATTGACATGTTGTAATTAAAGGATTGCTTCTAATGACAGATTTTGATTTACAATCATCCTGAAGTTTGTTTTTTACGCTCTGGCCAAATTTGACTCGTGTTATTTGTGTGCATACCTTCGGGTGGATAAAGGATATGAGTCATGTGAGGAAAACAGAATATGACCTCAGAGTTGAACGTGGTGAACAATAAAAAAAAACCACCAAAACAAACAACCCTGATCCCAAGATCGTTTTCATTCGAGGATTTTTTTCTTTACCAGAAGTGACGTTTAATTAATTACAAATTTCATTGCTCCCCGTCTTTGAGTAGAAGTTTAATTCAACTAGGTCGCCATTTTGAACGGGTTATAATTAAAAAGTTGGAATAGTATGTATGTATATATATATATATATATATATATATATATATATATATATATATATATATATATATATATATATATATATATATATATATATATATATATATATATATATATATATATATATATATATATATATATATATATATATATATATATATATATATATATATATATGTGTGTGTGTGTGTGTGTGTATGTATAATATATGTATGAATCAGTTTTAAAGATAGAATTTGCTTTTTCATTTTAAATGGGATCGGCGGCCTATTGAGATGCTGCATTGTCTTGTGTGTGAGTGGGGTTGTTTTAATAATGATAATAATAATATTTTGTAGATCTCCTGACATCCACCAAAGGTGCTTGATAGCGCTGTGCAATCAAACGCGCAAAAAGATTTTAAAAAACCCAAAAAATTTACAATACAATCAAACAAACGATGGATCATCCCAATGAAGAACACACGCAGCAGCAATAAACACAAAAACTCATTTAAATTCATAGTGAACCCTCTCCAGTGTTAATAAAATTTGTGAACCATGTCCAGTGTCAACAAAAGCAGATCTCAACAGCTCTATCTTTAAACGTTTCTTAAAAATTTCCATGGATGGGGAAGACTTTGTATAAAAAGACAAAATTGTTCCATGAAACTGGAGCTGCAACACTAAAACTGTTGTCACTAAAAGAAGATTTAACTTTTGGTACATTCATTAAAAGAGCATCATTGGATCCTAAAATTCTGTTATATTTGTAATGGGGCAACACGTTCCTACAAATAATGGGCTGAAGTTCCATGAAGGCAGTTATACGCATGACAGAATATCTTAACATCAACCCTGTACTTAACTGGTAGCCAGTGAAGTTCTTTAAGGATATGTGTTCTATTATCATATTTTTTTTATTAGGGTGGGTAACCTTGCAGATTGCTATCTGTCTTTCTTTCTTTATAAGCTTCCATTCTACCTTCCGGTGTATAGGTTTGGATGCCCGAAGTGATCTTTCTCCAGGATGCCCTGTTCTGACATTTTCTGTTTCCTTTCATGAAAGTTAAATTTCTTTGCTTTAATGCCTCTTTTATATATTCTTCCCACTTTTTCCGAGGTCTGTCTTTGGTCTTTTACCTTGGGCTTTAGCACTGTATACTGATTTAGCTATTCTATTGTCATTCATGCTGTTATCATGCCCAAACAGTCTCAGTTGATTTCTTTCTTTCTTAGTTTTATTCTATCTGCTTTGGTTTGATCTCTTATTATTGTGTTTCTGATTTTGTCTCTTCTTGTTTTCCTACTACTTTTCTTAGAGATTTCATTTCAGCTTCCTGTACTCTGCTGTATTCTTTACTGTCCAATGTCCAGGTTTCACTGCCATAGAGAAGAGTAGGACAATGAACTGTTTGTATACTGCCATTTTGGTTTTTGTTGACAATACTTGTTTACCTACACATGCCTTTTGGATTCTCTAGTTGATTTCTTCTCTTAATTTTCTCTGAGTTAATCATTACACCTAAGTAAGTGTAGCTTTGAACTTGTTCTAACTTCTACTTGCCCAATTTAAGATTTTGTGGTTTAACTTCTCTAGTTACTAGAATTGTTTGGTTTTCTTTGCATTTACTCTCATTCCTCATTATTCATCATGTCGATATTCGACTGAAAGGTCACTTTCTGATTTTCCAAAGAGAATTACATCATCAAGAAATGAAAGTATTGATACATTTACTGGTTTGAGCTTCCACATATCTACATTCATTTTCTTCAAGTTTGAGTATGCCTTTGCGACTGAATCCATAAATGTAATAAACAAAAGAGGACTTAAAATACAAGCCTGTCTTGTTCTTATATCTATATCAAATAATTCTTCAGATACGTTTCCAGCTACTCTCACTGCACATGTTGGTTTACAAACGTTTAATGGCTTCTATTAAATTTTGCTCTACATTGTGTTCTTTAAGGAATGCCATAGTATCAAATGCCTTTTCTAAGTCAATAAAACACAGGTGCAAGTCAATGTTTCTCTCACGGAATTTTTCTATTATTCGTCTTATTGTAAATATTTCCTTAGAGTACAATGTTGTGAAAAAACCTATTTGTGCCTGCCGTGGGGTTTAGCAACTAGTGGGCCTAACACTACAGTAGCCTATAGTGTGGAGTGTATGCTGTCTTATTCTAAGCCACCTTATTTTAAGTGGGCTCGGTGTCTTGTCTAGATCTAGACTAGATTTGTAGTAGAATACTTGTTGTAGAGTGTTTGCAGTATGACGATTAATCGATCTAGATTTTAATTTTAGTCTAGATTTAAATCCACACACGATCTCAGAGAGAGAGAGAGAGAGAGAGAGAGAGAGAGAGAGAGAGAGAGAGAGAGAGAGAGAGAGAGAGAGAGAGAGAGAGAGAGAGAGAGAGAGAGAGAGAGAGAGAGAGAGAGAGAGAGAGAGAGAGAGAGAGAGAGAGACAGAGAGAGAGAGAGAGAGAGAGAGAGAGAGACACAGACAGAGAGAGAGAGAGACAGACAGACAGAGAATAGAGAGAGAGAGAGAGAGAGAGAGAAGAGAGAGAGAGAGAGAGAGGAGAGAGGAGAGAGAGAGAGAGAGAGAGAGAGAGAGAGAGAGAGAGAGAGAGAAAAATATAATATTAGATCGAGATGAGGGAAGGAGAAGAAGACAAAAAAGATTAAAAGGGAAGAAGGAGAAAAAATAAGAATAAGAAGAAGATGAAGGAGAAAAAAGAAAACAATCAGAATAAAGGGAAGAAGAAGAAGAAAAAGAAGAAAGCAAAAAAAGATGAAGGAGAAGAAAAAAAAGAATAAAGGGAAGAAGAAGAAAAATAAGAAAGAAAAAAAGAAAGCAGAAAATGAAGGAGAAAAAGAAGAAAAAAAAAGAAGAGGATGGAGAAGACAAGGACCATGAAGGAGAAGAAAAGGAAGAAAACAGAAGAAGAAGAAGAAGCAAAAGAAGATAAAGGAGAAGAAAACGTAAGAAAAGGATAAGAAGGAGAAGAAAAAAATATAAAGAAAACAGAAGATGAAGAAAAGAATAATAAGAAAGGGAAGATAACTAAGAAAGAGCACTTAAAGAAAAAAAGATGAAAAATAAAAAATAAAAAAAAAGAAAGATGAAGAAGAAGAAAAGATGAAGAAAAAATAGGAGAAGAAGAAGAAAGAGAAGCTTGCAGAGGAGAAGATGGAAAAGAAAAAGAAAAAGGAGAAGTAGAAGAGGAAAACAACAGAAGAAGAAAAGCAAGAAAAGAAAAAGATAAAGGAGAAGAAAAAGAACAAAAATAAAAGGATAAGAATAAATGGAAAGAAAACAGAAGATGAAGAAGAAGAAGAAGAGGAAAAAGAAAGAGAAGAAAACTAAGAAAGAGCACATTAAAGCAAAAAGAGAAGGAAAAAAAAAGATGAAGATGGAGAAAGAGAAAAAGAAGAAGAAAAAGTAGAAATGAGATTCAGAAATGGTCACAAAATCAGAAATCATTTTCCCCCTTTACATTATATACGGCTTGGGACCTGCATGCTGGTAACTAGGGAAGCTAAAACACAAAATCTAAAATTAGGCAGGGAGAATTTAGAACAAGTTGAAAGCTACAATTACCTAGGAGTAATGATTAACTCAGAGGGAAAACTAAGAGAAGAAATCAGCCAGATAATCCATAAGGCAAGTGCAATATATAACCATATACGAAAGGTATTTGTAGGTAAACAAGAATAGTCAACAAAAACCAAAATGGCAGTATACAATACAGTTTATTGTCCTACTCTCCTCTATTGCAGTGAAACTTGGACTTTAGACAGTAGGGAATACAGTAGAGTACAGGCAGCCGAAACGAAATATCTAAGAAGAGTAGTAGGGAAAACTAAAAGAGACAAAATCAGAAACACAACAATAAGAGATCAAACCAAAGCAGATAGCATAAAAACTAAGATAGAAATTAATCAACAGAGATGATTTGGGCATGTTAACGGAATGAATGACAATAGAATAGCTAAATCAGTATACAGTGCTAAAACTCAAGCTAAAGACCAAAAAGCAGACCCTCGGAGAAAGTGGGAAGAAGATATAAAAGAGGCATTAACGCAAAGAAATTTAACATTCACGGAGGGAAACAGAAGATGTCAGGACAGGGCAGCCTGGAGAAAGATCATTTCGGGCATCTAAACCCACACACCGGAAGGTAGAATTGGAGCAGATAAAGAAAGAAAGATCAATGTGGCTGCATTAAAAATGTTTGTGAAGTGACCACTCATGATGAAAGTTAAAGATGAGTCGATAACAAGCAGTGGCATAAAGATAAAAACAAATATGATAAAAATGTAGTAAGTGTACATCTCAGAGCAGAAGAAGACAGCTTGGCAATTTAACTTTTTCTTGTCTGGCTTGTTTGCAGATACATGTCTCAATCTCTTTTAACATAATGTTGACAATTCTTGAAAATGAAATTGAAGACATTTCAATGTCCAAGTGAAAAATAACTGGAAACTCACTAAAAATGTTGATAAGTCTCCTTCTGCAGCTCATTTCTGGATTTTTAGTCACAAATGCAAATATTTACAAAGAAGTTTAAATAGATTCTCCGATGGAAAATAAAGTCCACTTCTGTTCTGTGTAGCTCTGAAAAGTTTTGAAAGTTATAACCCTTCGTCCCAAGCACACGAAAGCTTCGAGGCCAAAACGCTAAAGTTAAAGGGGGAGAGGAGGGGAGGGGGTGGAGCTTTCATTCACGACACTAGCGTTACAATTTCAGTAGATAAGGGTTGACCCAATACCACAAAGATGTGGATACAAAAATGGCATTGTTTCAAGTTGTTTTTGTGACTTAATGGAAATACTATTGTGAGATACATTTCAAATAAATTCCATTTCGTTGCGTGAAAATTAATGTAAAATATTTGATATTAGCGCTATTACTGGGATGTAAGAAAAAAAAAGGGGTAGGGAAAAACCCCCCCCCCCTCCCCCACCCCCCCCAAACAAAAAACCCAGCAAACTCAAAACAAAACAAAAAACAAAACAACAATCCCCAATGAAAAGAAAAGGAAAAGAAAAGAAAAAGGAAACAAATCAAAACTGTAACGGTGTGGTTGCCACCAACGCAATTTCAGCTCAAGAAACATCTTTCAATATTTTTGTCAAGTATAGCCCCACGTGACAAGCCTAAAGAGGCTTGGGGCATTTTAACATGAACTTTGTTGGGGTTACTGTGTACCGTGTGTCTGCTTGAAGAACACGTGTAAATGTATTACGGGACCTGGTACACTTAGATTGACCACTGACTGCAACAGAAAAAAATCCCTTTAAAATGCAGTAGTCTCTGGCTAAGTGCACGGTCTCAGGAGACAGGAAACCGTGCATTCAGGCGAACCGTGCTCTTAGGCGGATTCACTTTTAGCAATAGAATGTAAAATAATTTAGCGGCATCAGTTGGGGATAAAAAAACCCACATTTTCCTATCAGTTCCCAAGTTCTTGCACTTGGTTACAGGCTTGTAACTGCCGTTTTGCTAACTGCTCTTTGTGTACGCTTGCCACGTTCCGTGAATTCTATGTTTGTGTGTGTGTGTGTGTGTGTGTGTGTGTGTGTATGGGGGTGTGGGGGTGGATGTAAGCGTTTTATCGTTGTTAAAAAAACAACACAAATAGCATTGCTGAGATGGATTTTTAGTAGATATTATTTGGCACAGAAAATATCCAAATCCGTGCACATATCCACAAATCCTTTCTTACCAACCGTGCACTTAGAGGATTAAATTCATATTATACTATTTTGCGCGATGATTGTGTTCTTAGACGGAGTTCACTTAGCGGAGACTACTAGATGACACACATGCACACACACACACACACACACACACACACACACCTACACACACTTCAGCCCAGCGTACCTTGCTCTCAGAACGTTCCCAGTCTCCAAGAGCAAAAAGCTTTTCTACATTCAGTCTTACGTATGAAAGAAGATCATGTTTACACTAGCTTTGTTCGTACTTGATAGAACTGTAAACATCGTGTAACACAGTTCGTAAGACGGGTGTATTGTAAGCGTTTAATAAATTTAAAAAGTACATGGATCAGAGGAAGATTTCAATGTTTGCTCTGTTCTGTGAAGCGCAGTTGGCGGGGCTCCTGGTACATTCTACTTCTTTCCTTTCCTTCTTTTTATTTATCTTTCATTTTGCTGCTTCCTGTCAATTCACCCTGAGATCATCGCAAATGGTGGACGCGGGTAAATTTCAATTTAAACAAATTCTCGAGAAGGTTGAAAACAGCGGCATTTCGCGTGCCTTTTGGGTTTGTTGAGACTTGCAACGCCAGCCGTGTACGGAATTTGTCAATATAAACATTTCTTTTGGTGACTGTCACAAAGTCCTCCAACTTTGAATACATAATATATTATAGAAAATAGAATAGCCATGTGATACAGCAAACGAGTAACATTAAGACATGTTTTCATTACATCTACATTAAAGACAAGTTTTCATTATGTCTACATTAAGACAAGTTTTCATTATGTCTACATTAAGAAACGTTTTCATTATGTCTACATTAAGACAAGTTTTCATTATGTCTACATTAAGACAAGTTTTCATTATGTCTACATTAAGACACGTTTTCATTATGTCTACATTAAGACAAGTTTTCATTATGTCTACATTAAGACAAGTTTTCATTATGTCTACATTAAGACAAGTTTTCATTACATCTACATTAGACACGTTTTCATTATGTCTACATTAAGATACGTTTTCATTATGTCTACATTAAGATACGTTTTCATTATGTCTACATTAAGACAAGTTTTCATTATGTCTACATTAAGACAAGTTTTCATTATGTCTACATTAAGACATCAAGATCATTACGTCATTACGTCTACATTTAGACAAGTTTTCATTACGTCTACATTTAGACAATGTACATTAAGACAAGTTTTCATTACGTCTACATTAAGACAAGTTTTCCTTACATCTACATTAAGACAAGTTTTCATTACATCTTTCACGTTTTCATTACATCTACATTAAGACAAGTTTTCATTACGTCTACATTTAGACACGTTTTCATTACATCTACATTAAACAAGTTTTCATTACATCTACATTAAGACAAGTTTTCATTACATCTACATTAAGACAAGTTTTCATTACATCTACATTAAAACACGTTTTCATTACATCTACATTAAGACAGTTTTCATTGCGTCTACATTAGGACAAGTTTTCCTTACATCTACATTAAGACAAGTTTTCATTGCATCTACATTAAAACACGTTTTCATTACATCTACATTAAGACAAGTTTTCATTGCGTCTACATTAGGACACGTTTTCATTACATTTACATTAAGACAAGTTTTTCATTACATCTACATTAGGACACAGTTCATTACATCTACATTAAGACAAGTTTTCAT
>JAXRKP010000093.1:202500-217500 GCA_037039925.1 Doris montereyensis | reverse complement strand
TAGGTCAGATAGGTTGGGAAGCAGGTCAGATAGGTTATTAAGTAGGTCCTGGGTTTTGTTATTGTATTATTACTTTGCACGACTTAGTCAATTTTGTTAAATGTTGAATGAACTCAAGTGGAAAAAGACCGTGTCCACCAAATTGGGTCAAATGACGTTTTTAACACTTTTTTTAGACACGGTGAAACGTGCTCTGTCTAATGACCAGGCTTTTATGTCTCCAGCATGGAGAGTTTTGAAAATAGCCAACCGTACAAGCAAGCCAGTCTTTACATATTTTAAATAATTGGTTTTTTACCTTTCTTGCAACACGTCGGTTGGAAGAACACCGTATACACCCATACGGCCTTTTATCGTAAAAAGTGGCACATACGTTCTTCTTTCATAAAATCGCGTGGGCATCAATAATCCCGGAATGCCATTATATCTGCACGTACTTTTTCAAGGTTGCTTAGAATTATTGCAAATAAAGGAACACGGCTTGGTCGAGATTAAGGGAACAATATAATTCGTGCTTTCTACTGTCAGTATGAGGTTTATGTTTTTTTCTCCAAATGGATTACGTTGCCGTATAAAGAGTCCGCATTAGGTGATGTTATCTGTGGAATTATATCCGCGCTTTGTCTCCACATTTCTTACCTTTAATTCATCATACCAGTACGCATGTACTTTTATTTGCCCACTCTAAACAAAAAAAAACCCAAAAAATGACGCTATGATTCTGGGATGTCTCGAAGAGAGAGACGTGGAAAAGCCCCCAAACCCCACCAATTCTACCAAACACTCATAGTGATACACCAAGTCAAACGAACTGCAGCATCCCGTGGTCGACGTGAGCACGCCCCATTTAGAAGATACCTTAAGTCAGACATAACTCTAAAGACATGCACTCACAGTTGCTACAGGCTTCCTTACGACCTATTCATTACAGCTTATATTACAAGGTGTTCAAGAGCATGGGCATTGCAATGACGTCACTTGGTAGTGAAGATTGTGAGCAGTGCAATGACACCACTTGGTTGTGTAGAATGTGAGCAGTGCAATGACATCACTTGGTAGTGAAAAATGTGAGCAGTGCAATGACATCATTTTAGTGAAAAATGTGAGCAGTGCAATGACATCACATGGTAGTGAAAAATGTGAGCAGTGCAATGACATCACATGGTAGTGAAAAATGTGAGCAGTGCAATGATATCACTTGGTAGTGAAGAATGTGAGTGAGTGCAATGTCACCACTTGGCTGTGTAGAATGTGAGCAGTGCAATGTCACCACTTGGTTGTGAAGAATGTGAGCAGTGCAATGACATCATTTGGCAGTGAAGAATGTGAGCAGTGCAATGTCACCACTTGGTTGTGAAGAATGTGAGCAGTGCAATGACATCACTTGGTTGTGAAAAATGTGAGCAGTGCAATGACATCACATGGTAGTGAAAAATGTGAGCAGTGCAATGAAATCACATGGTAGTGAAAAAATGAGCAGTGCAATGACATCAAATGGTAGTGAAAAATGTGAGCAGTGCAATGACATCACTTTGTAGTGAAGAATGTGAGCAGTGCAATGATATCACTTGGTAGTGAAGAATGTGAGGAGTGCAATGTCACCACTTGGTTGTGTAGAATGTGAGCAGTGCAATGTCACCACTTGGTTGTGAAAAATGTGAGCAGTGCAATGACATCACTTTGTAGTGAAGAATGTGAGCAGTGCAATGACATCACATGGTAGTGATAAATGTGAGTAGTGCAATGACATCACTTGGTAGTGAAGAATGTAAGCAATGTACCCAACTAAACATTCACGAAACCAAATGTACTTGTGACGAAGTTATTCACAAAAGGAAGGAGAGAGCTGCAATGGTGCAATATCAAACTAATGTTGCAGCAGTGGATGCTGCAGCATACTTACATTATGAGAATGTAGTATATTCGACAGACCTGTGAAATATGATATTGCTTCCGCGAAGTGACCAATATATGTCGACCATATTTGACAAAGGCTAATAAAATCGTCTTTGATATGACTTTGCTACATATTGGCGAACATGACAAAAAACGTTGCAGCTATCTGACATGAGGGTACATCAGGTAGAAAAGACGAGGAATTTCGTTCTGCGCTTTATACATTTCTGAAGCGTCGGCGAGATGTGGCAACTATAACAACATGGCTGGATAATTGTGCGAGGAAAAACAAAAATTGGACCCTTTTCACCATGCTGGCATATTTTTTTTTTGTCAACTATGCTGAAGCATGCGTGCAGTGTAGTGGCTTCAAATTATTTGACCCAGGCCACATCTTCATCGCATCGGATTCGGTTCATGGGATGAGCGAAAAGCAGACGTGGAAAAAGGAAAGCTATATTATGATTTTGAAGATTTCAGAGCATGTCATGTCCTCAACATGTGCTGTGCATGATGAAGTATTCAAGGGTTGAGTATCGAGTATTAGCTATCACATGCTAAGAAAGATAGTGCCATGACCATATCTAGCATGGTTGTTGTTGAAATTTATTGAAATGAGGGGTTCAAAACTACTTCAATATGACCGATTTCTCTGCAAAAAATTTAGACGACGATTTCTTGAAAGTATAATTCAATTTGGTTGAGCCGAGGAGCATTGAAAAGGCTCGTGGCACTGAATCGATTAAAAGGAAGACGATGTTGGACAAACTCACCCCTCTGATATCACAAAACAGACGACGCTCCTCGGTGTAACTACTTGTAGAGGAAAAGTCTCGTAGCAAAGATTTGACCACAAATTATTAACTGTGCATGACTATATTTAAGTTCAGTATTTATTCCTTCATGGTGTTTTTCTTTTTCTTGGCACTCTATCAATTTTCTTCACTGCCTTCTTTCTTCCCCCCCCCCCCCTCCTTGCTCTGTGTCTTTTAGTGTTGACAGTCTTGTTTGTTGATCAAATTGTTTGACGTCTATGCCACGCCAATTTTGTGTAAATGAGATAACTATAGGAACACTTATCATCAAGCACCTGGATTAAATTGTTCCCATGATTATTATGATTATTATTATTATTATTATTATTATTATTATTATTATTATTATTATTATTATTATTATTATTATTATTATTATAATTATCATCATCATCATCATCATCATCATCATCATCATCATTATCATTATTATTATTATTATTATTATTATTATCATTATGGTTATTATTATGATTATTATTATCATGATTATTATTATTAGTATTATTGTTATTATTATCATCATCATCATCATCATCATCATCATCATCATTATTATTATCATTATTATTATTATTATTATTTTTATTATTATTATTATTATTATTTATTATTATTATTATTATTATTATTATTATTATTATTTATTGTTGTTATTATTATTATTATTATTATTATTATTATTATTATTATTATTATTATTATTATTATTATTATTATTATTATTATTATTATTATTATTATTATTATTATTATTATTATTATTATTATTATTATTATTATTATTATTATTATTATCATTGGTATCCACCCTTGTCGTATTTGTTCCTGGTTGGTATCCGTCCTTGTCATATTTGTTCCTGGTTGGTATCCGTCCTTGTCGTATTTGTTCCTGGTTGGTATCCGTCATTGTCGTATTTGTTCTGGTTGGTATCCACCATTGTCGTATTTGTTCCTGGTTGGTATCCGTCCTTGTCGTATTTGTTCCTGGTTGGTATCCACCCTTGTCGTATTTGTTCCTGGTTGGTATCCACCCTTGTCGTATTTGTTCCTGGTTGGTATCCACCCTTGTCGTATTTGTTCCTGGTTGGTATCCGTCCTTGTCGTATTTGTTCCTGGTTGGTATCCGTCATTGTCGTATTTGTTCTGGTTGGTATCCACCCTTGTCGTATTTGTTCCTGGTTGGTATCCACCCTTGTCGTATTTGTTCCTGGTTGGTATCCACCCTTGTCGTATTTGTTCCTGTTTGGCATCCAGCCTTGTCGTATTTGTTCTTGGTTGACATCCAGCCTTGTCGTATTTGCTCGTGGTTAGCATCCAGCCTTGTCGTATTTGCTCGTGGTTAGCATCCACCCTTGTCGCATTTGTTCATGGTTAGCATCCACCCTTGTCGTATTTGTTCGTGGTTGACATCCACCCTTGTCGTATTTGTTCGTGGTTAGCATCCACCCTTGTCGTATTTGTTCCTGGTTGGCATCCATCCTTGTCGTATTTGTTCATGGTTAGCATCCACCCTTGTCGTATTTGTTCCTGGTTAGCATCCAGCCTTGTCGTATTTGTTCATGGTTAGCATCCATCCTTGTCGTATTCGTTCGTAGTTGGTATCCACCCTTGTCGTATTTGTTCATGGTTAGCATCCACCCTTGTCGTATTCGTTCGTAGTTGGTATCCACCCTTGTCGTATTTGTTCGTGGTTGACATCAGCCTTGTCGTAGATATCAGATGGAAGAGTCGATCTTACTTGTCACATTTAGATCTAGGGCCGATGACTTGAGGTTGACCAAATGTAACACATTGTCATTGAACAACTATTCCCGCAACAACCACACATAAGAAAAAAAAAGGGAAAGACAGAACGAAGAAAGGATAAACCGACAAAAAATTCCTCCGCAATATAAATGATCAGAAAACAGGCCGTCCCAATCGACCTCTTCACTTACACCAAACGACCACAGGGTCACCAAAAAAACCAAACAGCGATACGATATATGCAACATGCAACACTGACATCTACAAGTACTCTTCATAACAACCAACTATCACTGAGGGGAACCCTCTGCCTAACTGGGTCATTATGTCCCCGACAAGAACGATTGAAGCCCGCTTTATCAAAACATAGACATGAACGGTTTAAGTTTGCTATATCAAAGCATAGACATGAACGGTTCAAGACCACTATATCAAAACTTAGACATGAACGGTTCAAGACCACTATATCAAAACTTAGACATGAACGGTTCAAGACCACTATATCAAAACTTAGACATGAACGGTTCAAGACCACTATATCAAAACTTAGACATGAACGGTTCAAGACCACTATATCAAAACATAGACATGAACGGTTCAAGACCACTATATCAAAACTTAGACATGAACGGTTCAAGACCACTATATCAAAACATAGACATGAACGGTTCAAGACCACTATATCAAAACTTAGACATGAACGGTTCAAGACCACTATATCAAAACTTAGACATGAACGGTTCAAGACCACTATATCAAAACTTAGACATGAACGGTTCAAGACCACTATATCAAAACTTAGACATGAACGGTTCAAGACCACTATATCAAAACTTAGACATGAACGGTTCAAGACCACTATATCAAAACTTAGACATGAACGGTTCAAGACCACTATATCAAAACATAGACATGAACGGTTCAAGACCACTATATCAAAACTTAACATGAACGGTTCAAGACCACTATATCAAAACATAGAAGTTCAAGATCAAGACCACTATATCAAAACATAGACATGAACGATTCAAGACCATTAGGCTATATCAAAACATAGACATGAACGGTTCAAGACCACTATATCAAAACATAGACATGAACGGTTCAAGACCACTAATCAAAACATAGACATGAACGATTCAAGACCACTATATCAAAACATAGACATGAACGATTCAAGACCACTATATCAAAACATAGACATGAACGGTTCAAGACCACTATATCAAAACATAAACATGAACGATTCAAGACCACTATATCAAAAACATAGACATGAACGATTCAAGACTACTATATCAAAACATAGACATGAACGATTCAAGACCACTATATCAAAACATAGACATGAACGATTCAAGACACACTATATCAAAACACAGACATGAACGATTCAAGACCACTAGACATGAACGATTCAAGACCACTATATCAAAACATAGACATGAACGATTCAAGACCACTATATCAAAACATAGACATGAACGATTCAAGACCACTATATATCAAAACATAGACATGAACGATTCAAGACCACTATATCAAAACATAGACATGAACGATTCAAGACCATAGGCTGAACGATTCAAGACCACTATATCAAAACATAGACATATCGAAACATAGACATGAACGATTCAAGACCACTATATCAAAACATAGACATGAACGATTCAAGACCACTAGGCCTATATCAAAACCATAGACATGAACGATTCAAGACCACTATATCAAAACATAGACATGAACGGTTCAAGACCACTATATCAAAACATAGACATGAACGGTTCAAGACCACTATATCAAAACATAGACATGAACGATTCAAGACCACTATATCAAAACATAGACTGAACGATTCAAAACCACTATATCAAAAAGACATAGACATGAACGGTTCAAGACCTATATCTACATGAACGATTTAAGACGAAACATAGACATGAACGATTCAAGACCACTATATCGAAACATAGACATGAACGATTCAAAACAGACCACTATATCAAAACATAGACATGAACGATTCAAGACCACTAGGCCTTCATATCAAAACATAGACATGAACGGTTCAAGACCACTATATCAAAACATAGGCATGAACAGTTCAAGAAGACCACTATATCTAAACAAAGACATGAACGGTTCGAGACCCTTTATCAAAACATAGACATGAATGTTTCAAGACCATTATATCAAAACATAGACATGAACGGTTTAAAACTGCGTTATCAAAACATAGACATGAACGGTTTAAGACCGCTTTGTCGAAACATAGACATGAACGGTTCAAGACTACTATATCAAAACATAGACATGAACGGTTTAAGACCGCTTTATCAAACATAGACATGAACGGTTCAAGACCACTATATCAAAACATAATGAACGGTTCAAGACCACTATATCAAAACATAGACATGAACGGTTCAAGATCAAAACATAGACATAACGGTTTAAGACCGTCAAAACATAGACATGAACTGTTCAAGACCACTTCGAAACATAAACATGAACGGTTTAAGACCACTATATCAAAACATAGACATGAACGGTTCAAGACCACTATATCAAAACATAGACATGAACAGTTCAAGACCACTATATCAAAACATAGACATGAACGGTTCAAGACCACTATATCAAAACATAAACATGAACGGTTCAAGACCACTATATCAAAACATAAACATGAACGGTTCAAGACCACTATATCAAAACATAAACATGAACGGTTCAAGACCACTATATCAAAACATAAACATGAACGGTTCAAGACCACTATATCAAAACATAGACATGAACGGTTCAAGACCACTATATCAAACAGACCAAGACCACTATATCAAAACATAAACATGAACGGTTCAAGACCACTATATCAAAACATAAAACATGAACGGTTCAAGACCACTATATCAAAACATAGACATGAACGGTTTAAACCGTTATCAAAACATAGACATGAACGGTTCAAGACCGCTCTGTCAAAACATAGACATGAACTGTTTAAGACCGCTTTGTCGAAATATAGACATGAACGGTTCAAGACCACTTTATCAAAACATAAACATGAAAAAGGTGCAAATTAAGTTTAAGCCTCGAACATAGACATGAACGGTTCAAGACCACTTTATCAAAACATAAACATGAAAAAGGTGCCATAATTTGCTCAAGCCTGAGACACTTTGGAATACCCAATACAGAGACAGAACCACCACATTGACAAGGTATACCAAAAGGCTAATAGCAAATCGATCTGCTTAAGATTTTTATTTTATTACCATGTTCCAACATCCAGAGTTAACACACTGCATCATTTGTTCTTCCCTAGCGCTGTCAAATTATGGAACTCACCTGAACGAAACTGAACCCAATGTGGACAATTTGACATCATTGAGAGCATCGAAAAAGAATCACCATCAGGACTATTTCTAAATTACTTCAATCACACACTAAATTCGTCCCAAATTACTATAATGTATAAACAAACAGACTAAATTCGTCCCTAATTACTATAATGTATAAACAAACAGACTAAATTCGTCCCAAATTACTATAATGTATAAACAAACAGACTAAATTCGTCCCAAATTACTATAATGTATAAACAAACAGATTAAATTCATTCTAAATTACTACAATGTATAAGTAGACACACTAAATTCGTTCTAAATTACTACAATGTATAAGCAGACACACTAAATTCATTCTAAATTACTACAATGTATAAGCAGACACACTAAATTCATTCTATATTACTACAATGTATAAGCAGACACATTAAATTCATTCTAAATTACTACAATGTATAAACAGACACACTAAATTCATTCTATATTACTACAATGTATAAACAGACACACTAAATTCATTCTAAATTACTACAATGTATAAACAGACACACTAAATTCGTTCTAAATTACTACAATGTATAAACAGACACACTAAAAGAGCACCACTATTACCGTAATACATAGTTGAGATTATCTTTAGAAATGAATCTGCGACAGGATGGATGGAAATGGAATATCATGATGGAACTGGATCGCTAAAAGACGGAAAACGGCTGAGAGCAAATAAACGACCAAGTGGTCTACTTTTTCCGTCTTTCACATCAGAGAGCACTTTATGAAAAGGGAAACAACTCAAATAAAAGATAACGTGTTTATAAAAAAGGCTGAAATTGTCCGACTTTAAACGAGGCTGCCAAGACCGATACGTGGATCAATGTCTTCTTCTTCTTCTTCGTATTCACAATAGCTGACCAACTCAATTCTTGAGTATTACTATCAACGTGATTATCTTAATTTAACCCAAAACTGTTAATCCTTTTTTTTTTTAAGTGATGTGTTTAATTCTGTTTTAAAAGTCTTCAATGCTATTGAGGCCTTGCAGCTGAACCGTAGCGCTGTGAGCTTGTAGAACCGTAGTGTTGTAAGCTTGTAGAACCGTAGTGTTGTGAACTTGTAGAACCGTAGTGTTGTAAGCTTGTAGAACCGTAGTGTTGTAAGCTTGTAGAACCGTAGTGTTGTGAACTTGTAGAACCGTAGTGTTGTAAGCTTGTAGAACCGTAGTGTTGTGAACTTGTAGAACCGTAGTGTTGTGAACTTGTAGAACCGTAGTGTTGTGAACTTGTAGAACCGTAGTGTTGTAAGCTTGTAGAACCGTAGTGTTGTGAACTTGTAGAACCGTAGTGTTGTGAACTTGTAGAACCGTAGTGTTGTGAACTTGTAGAACCGTAGTGTTGTGAACTTGTAGAACCGTAGTGTTGTGAACTTGTAGAACCGTAGTGTTGTGAACTTGTAGAACCGTAGTGTTGTGGACTTGTAGAACCGTAGTGTTGTGAACTTGTAGAACCGTAGTGTTGTGAACTTGTAGAACCGTAGTGTTGTGAACTTGTAGAACCGTAGCGTTGTGGGCCTGTAGAACCGTATTGTTGTGACTTGTAGAACCGTAGTGTTGTGACTTGTAGAACCGTAGTGTTGTGATTTGTAGAACCGTAGTGTTGTGACTTGTAGAACCGTAGTGTTGTGACTTGTAGAAGCGTAGTGTTGTGAACTTGTAGAACCGTAGTGTTGTGACTTGTAGAAGCGTAGTGTTGTGACTTGTAGAAGCGTAGTGTTGTGACTTGTAGAACCGTAGTGTTGTGACTTGTAGAACCGTAGTGTTGTGACTTGTAGAACCGTAGTGTTGTGACTTGTAGAAGCGTAGTGTTGTGACTTGTAGAACCGTAGTGTTGTGACTTGTAGAACCGTAGTGTTGTGACTTGTATAAGCGTAGTGTTGTGACTTGTAGAACCGTAGTGTTGTGACTTGTAGAAGCGTAGTGTTGTGACTTGTAGAACCGTAGTGTTGTGACTTGTAGAACCGTAGTGTTGTGACTTGTAAACAGTGCTGTGACTTGTAGAACCGTAGTGTTGATTTGTAGAACCGTATTGTTGTGAGCTTGTAGAACCGCAGTGTTGTGATTTGTAGAACCGTAGTGTTGTAAGCTTGTAGAACCGTAGTGTTGTGAGCTTTTAGAACCGTCAAATTTGTAGAACCGTAGTGCTGTGAGCTTGTAGAACCGCATTGTTGTGAGCTTGTAGAACTGTAGTGTAGTGAGCCTGTAACCATGACGACACGTCTTCAAACGGTTAGCACATGTGGGTTTTTCTTCCACAACGTTGAATTCGCAGGAAAGGTTCCCAACTTGATGCACGTGTGAATGAGTACCCAGCTATAGGCTGAGAAACATCTTGTCAAAGCTTCATGCTTTAACGTGCACATAATGTTGTGATCTGCACACGGGACCTCCGTGTCGATCCATCTACCTGGACCAAGAGTGTGTGTAGAGTTTACTCGAAAAGATTCGAACAAAAAATTCAACTTGCCAGGGCCTGAATTGATGACCTTTGGGTTGAGAGGCCGACACCTTGCCTCTGGAGTACCGAGTCCCCCCCTCCCCGTCTTCCACCCCCTCCCTCTCTCACTCTCACTCTCACTCTCTCTCTCTCTCTGTCACTCTCTCTCACTCTCTCTCTCTCTCTCTCTCACACACACACACACACACACTCTCTCTCTCTCACACACACACACACACACACTCTCTCTCTCTCTCTCTCTCTCTCTCTCTCTCTCTCTCTCTCTCTCTCTCTCTCTCTCTCTCTCTCTGTCGACACTAATCTTCATGCAATGTTGCTGTTATTCATAGGGCATTTCATATGTACAGACAGACTAATCTTCATTTCACGAAATTGTTGTGATTTATACCATGACAGCAATATATTGAGTCCTGGTTTTTATAGTAACATCAATCATCTCTATGAGATAAAGCGCCTTAGAGCATGGATTGTGCGATGTATAAATTCAAATTAAATTACCAATAAACAGAACTCTGAACAACTCCAAGTAGATCACGGATGCTTGAATGCTATTCCACAGGAACTAAATTCAAAGACTTGTAATTCTATGGTCGGTGAACCGCAGTAATATAAATAAAATGATAATAATAATAATATAATTATAAAATAAAAATAATAAAAAATAATAATAATAATAATAATAATAATAATAATAATTCTAATAATAATAATAATAATAATGATGATAGTGATGATGATGATGATGAGAGAGAGATGATGATGATGAGATGATGAGAGAGAGAGAGAGAGATTCTAAATTACTACAATGTATAAGTATAGCAGTGAGACACACTAAATTCATTCTATATTATGAGGATGTATAAAGAGATAATTCATTCTAAGGATAATAATGTATAAACAATGATAATAATGATAATAATAATAATAATAACAGATAATAAAAGAATAATAATAATAATAATAATAATAAAATAATAATAATAATAATAAATCATATAGGGAACTGGAGAGATAGAGAGAGAGACAGAGAGAGAGAGAGAGAGCTAAAAGACTGAAAACAGCTTTACAGGGACATGTCAAATAAACGACAACACATAACGAATGTCATAGTACAGACAACACATAACGAGCAATGAAATGAAATCTGATTTCAAACAAGACAAATTGTGTGCTGCAAACGGAAATAAAATAATTTAAATAAAACTACAGAGGTAAATTGTAAAAATTACTTATAGAACTTAAAACTATTTTTTTAACAATGATGGACGATTAGTTTGATAGATCAATAATAGTAATAATAATAATAATAATAATAATAATAATAATAATAATAATAATAATAATAATAATAATAATAATAATAATAATAATAATGATAATAATAGGAATAATAATAATAATAATAATAATAATAATAATAATAATAATAATAATGATAATAATGATAATAATAATAATAATAATAATAATAATAATTTTAATAATAATAATGATAATAATAATAATAATAATAATAATAATAATTGTAATAATAATAATAATAATCGTAATAATAATAATAAATAATAATAATAATAAATAATAATAATAATAATATTTTACTTAATAGAACCATACACTAGTGTAATGATAAAAAATTATATTAAAAATAATGATAATTCTAATAGCTTGATGATGATGATGATGATATGATGTTAATAATAATAATTACATTATAGTTTATAGAACGTAAGCTATTTTTGCATGAACGATTAGTTTGGTAGATTTTTAATTTATAAAAGTGTTGTTTTAGCTTTAGAACCTAAAATAATAATAATAATAATAATAATGATAATAGAAGAATAATAATAATAATATTAATAATAATGATGATGACCAGGAAGATGGATGTTGATGATGATGATAATGATAATAATAGAATAATAATAATAATAATAATAAAGAGCAATAACAATAATAATAATAATAATAATAATAATAATAATAATAATAATAATAATAACAATAATGATGGATAATAATAATAATAATAATAATAATAATAATGAATAATAATAAAAGAAAATAATAAGAATAAAAGTGAATCAATGGTTGGAAAGTATGTTCTACGGTTGATGTGTCAATCAATGTGAAGGCAACTGTGTTCGAAAGATGATGCGTGAATCAATGTTGTGAAACTTGTTCGACGGATGATGTGTCAATCAATGGCTGTGGACTGAGTTCGACAGATGATGTGTCAATCAATGTGTTTTGAAGGAACTATGTGTTCGGTCTCACATCTGATGATGTGTCAATCAATGGCTGTGGCAACTGTGTTCGACGGATGATGTGTCACCAATAGCTGTGGCAACTGTGTTCTACCGTCGATGTGTCAATCAATGGATGTTGCAACTGTTTAATGAAAAATGGATATCATTGGATATCTAGTACAATCTGTTGTATCTATTTGTCGAAAACCCGCACTTGATGACACTCGAATAGTAGTACGTAGTGTTGTCGCTTGCAGTCAATACAGACGCTTGTCATATACTGTGTATTCTGACATTGTAGAACCGCTTCAGTGTTGATTATTTGTTTGTAAGTCTCCCCATGACCCTCGATCCTGTCTAGAGAATACATTCCATAGAAATACGTAAGGTAAAAGTTCAAATAGCATTTAGATTTGTAACTTTGAAGGAGATGTATTATCTAATCGTGACTATTGTGTGAAGTCCGTTAATTGGCAAAGTTAAACCTTCAAAGGTAACGAACAAACACTTGGAAATCTAGAAGAGGAGTGTTCTAATCTGTTCTTTTCACCACGTGACTGCTCGGTAGAACCGTATACAATGACTGTTGTCTGATGACTCAACTAACAAAGAAAGAATTGACAATGACAGTGACAGCGACGAAACACAGAACAGAAAAGCTGAAGAATTTGTAAATGTATGAGTGTATTATTTGTTTATGTATCGATGCATTATTTAAACATATGAATATAAATAAATGTGTGGAGTATATCAATGCATATGCAAGTGTCTGTATGTGTGAGTGTGTAATGTGTATATGCACGTATACGTATATATAATAAATATAATAATATGTATGTAGAGTGTGTGCATGTATGCTTGTATGACTCTTAACATTGTGAAGCGCTTGAAACAGGAATAACGGAGGCTGGCCGACTAACTTTCGCGGAGGCCGATGGTCCCAACGCCACCTCGCTCATATCTCATCGCTTGTCTTTGTCTCTACGCGGTCAGTGTGTAGTGTGTAATTAGCACGGCGTCAATTTTCAAATCGAGCTGAGCGTGGTTGTTTTCAAATTGATTATTAATATCAATTACTCATTCACTCATATTGGATTGTTATTATTATTATCATTATCATCACAGTTACTCATTGGATTGTTATTATTATCATTTGTGATTATCATCAGTTACTCATTGGAGTGTTATTATTAGATCTATCATGTATTTGTGATTATGACCAGGATTGTAAAATTTGAATTCAATCTAGATTAGATCTAGATATCTAGATCTAGATCTATCATATTATTATTGTGGTTATTTTTATATTTTATTGAACATGCAAAATGGGTAGGAAGTGCAGTGTGTATGGCCGCAAGAGTGGCTATGATAGTGATAAAAGTGGAGTAAAGAAATCGTTCTTTAGGTTTCCCAAACACACGGTCAAGAGGTTGAAGTGGGTTAAAAGTAAAAAGCTTTACCAAACAAATTAGATTTCTCAGAGATCACCGAGAACATGATTGTGTGTTCTTTGCATTTTCCACCACATGTAAGAACAAGAAAATGTGGAACTCATGAGATTCCAATTGAGCCACCAACTAAAGTGAGTATCAAAGAGACTTCGAACTCATGATTCCAATTGAGCCACCAACTAAAGTGAGTATCAAAGAGACTTCGTGTTGTGGAACTCATGAGATTCCAATTGAGCCACCAACTAAAGTGAGTATCAAAGAGACTTTGTGTTGTGGAACTCATGAGATTCCAATTGAGCCACCAACTAAAGTGAGCATCAAAGACTTCGTGTTGTGGAACTCATCAGACAATTCCTAGAGATGCGGTTCACAGGGGAAAACTTAAATATCCATGTGTGTGGAATTATATGGATTTATCCTTCATGCATTCATTTTTTTTACACAAGCTCCTGGTAAATTATGTAGGACCAGGTATGTTGCTATCTTGGAGTTTTTTCTTGCCACATGCATGCTTGATATCTTTTTGAAAAAACTACTCTAATGGCCAACATTTTCTTTAAGAAGTTCTGCATCAATAACTGTGAAACAATCAGCATAGAAATTAGAAAAAAACCCAAAGAGGGCAACAGCCAAGCTTTCATCCTCATCAAGATAAAGTGAAACTAAAAAGAACGTTTTTGATTTCTCTCAACTGAACTTGTACCGTACAATGTTATCATGATCACCAGCCCTGATTCCTTATTATATATATATATTATATATAATACATGTAATATATATTATAATATATTTTTTAGATAAAAAGCGATTCCAGGCAGAGGGAAAATGTTGTTTGTTTGTTTTTAAACTTTCGGTAATATTTTGGTATAGTTCAGATAGTTTAAAGTATGTTATGTGTCATTATTTCTTTTGACAATCATGTCAGTTCTTCCCTTATTCTTGTTTCTTACTTCGGTTATTTTGTTCTAATTAAA
>JAXRKP010000093.1:190000-200000 GCA_037039925.1 Doris montereyensis | reverse complement strand
CGGGTGTGTTTATTTTCATTCAGGATTTCTGTTATTTAGCTTCTTACGGGAAGTACCGACTTAACATTGGTTCATCTTCCTTGTCGACTACTATTAGGCTTTTAACTTGTGTAGTGTCTTGTTTCTACTCTTCCAGGACTCTGAAGTTGTGTCTCTCTCATTTACAAATTCAGTGGAAAGAAGATATATTTAATCATATACAATGGATGTGCCAGGACCAGGAAGTGATGGCTGCGGTAAGTACCATGGGATACGAGAGGGCAGCGGAAAGAGAATCGCTACTAAGATAATACAAGTGAAGGTAATAGAGTGGAAAGAGAAAGGCTACTAAAGCAATAAAAGTGAAGGTCATGAGTGGAAAGAGAAAAACAAAGAGAAAACCAAAGGAAGGTCGTAAACAGAATGAATGACAATAGAATAGCAAATCAAAGTGCTAAGATAAACCAAAGGCAGACCTCAGAGAAAGTGGAAAGAAGTGAAGGTAATGAAAATATAACATTTTTGAAATAGAAAGGTACTAAAGCAATAAAAGTGAAGGTCATGAGTGGAAAGAGAAAGGGTACTAAAGCAATAAAGTGAAGGTAATGAGTGGAAAGAGAAAGGGTACTAAAGCAATAAAAGTGAAGGTCATGAGTGGAAAGAGAAAGGGTACTAAAGTGAAGGTCAATAAAAGTGATGAAGGTCTATGACGCTTATGGAAGAAAGGGTACTAAAACAATAAAAGTGATTTTGAAGGTCTGGACGCTTATTGTCATACTCGGTCTCACATCTGACTTGATAGATGTGTCAGAAATGTGTAGATCTATTTTCTTCTCGCTGTGTTTCGTATCTGTCGCCGTGTCGTCTCGATCGATTCATTCACTGATTGTCTTTTCGACCATAGACGTGGCGTCAAGGGGCAATGTTACGGTTGAATGAATGGATATCACTGACGTTACTCTGGGTTGAGGCCGTATTGTTGTTGTTTGTTTGTCGAATGTCAGCACTTGCGATTTCATCGTTTTCAATAGAAGTTTTCGTAGATGTTGTCGCTGTCTTCGTTGCTACTCTTGTTTGGTGTTGTTTTATGAGGTTGTCTCGTCCTATTTGGCTTAGCAACGTCCGTCTGAAGCTGGCAGGAGTTGAATGATGACCCGTCGACACACTCATGTCGGCCATGGCCATGCCATCAAATCGAAGGGCGAGGGTAGTGCGCTTTATTTCCAGCTACTTTGAAGGAGAAGAGATGAGATTCCTCTATGCTGATAAGATATTCCAGCATTGTCGGAAGTCCGTTAATTGGCATATTGATGTCGTTCAACCACGAAAGAAACTTGAAATCATAAAAAGGAGGAGAAATCGGTAACCCACATCTGTCCTGCTCGGTAATCAAACCGGAAGTATCAATCCTGTTGAAGTTGCGTTGGGATCAAATGAATGAAAGAAAGAAAGAAAGAAGGAAAGAAAGAAAGAAAGAAAGAAAGAAAGAAAAGAAATTATATATATAGCGCCGATATTCGCATGGAAGTACTCAATGGCCCTTTACATTTCAATAAATTACACCATATAACATGAGATGGTATGGACATGTAAAGAGAAACGATAGGGAGTACATTGGACAGAAATATTGCGGATGGACATACCAAGCAGGAGGAAGCAGGGAATACAATATGCCAGAAAGAATACGGTCGGTGCAAGGGAAGAAGACAAACAGGATAGGACAAAGTGGAGATAAGTGATCTGCTGTGATGACCCCTAATGAGATAGGTGACCTGCTTGCTGTGGTGACCCCTAATGAGATGGGCGATCTGCTGTGGTGACCTCTAATGAGATAGGTGACCTGCTTGCTGTGGTGACCCCTAATGAGATAGGTGACCTGCTTGCTGTGGTGACCCGTAATGAGATAGGTGATCTGCTGTGGTGACCCCTAATGAGATAGGTGACCTGCTTACTGTGGTGACCCCTAATGAGATGGATGATCTGCTGTGGTGACCCCTAATGAGATGGATGATCTGCTGTGGTGACCCCTAATGAGATAGCTGACCTGCTGGCTGTGGTGA
The DNA here is from genome assembly GCA_037039925.1 of Doris montereyensis. Taxonomy (NCBI): domain Eukaryota; kingdom Metazoa; phylum Mollusca; class Gastropoda; order Nudibranchia; family Dorididae; genus Doris; species Doris montereyensis. Next base: position 197,961 of record JAXRKP010000093.1, on the reverse strand, counting down.
TCCCTAATGAGATGGGTGATCTGCTGTGGTGATCCCTAATGAGATGGGTGATCTGCTGTGGTGACCCTAATGAGATTGGTGATCTGCTGTGGTGACCTCTAATGAGATGGGTGATCTGCTGTGGTCACCCCTAATGAAATAGGTGACCTGCTTGCTGTGGTTACCGTTAATGAGATGGGTAATCTGCTGTGGTGACCCCTAATGAGATGGGTGATCTGCTGTGGTGACCCCTAATGAGATAGGTGACCTGCTTGCTGTGGTGACCCTAATGGGAAAAGCTGAGAGACGCTTTTGTGTGTTACCTGCGTATTTTTTAGGCATACTTTTAATTTGAAAAACATTTTCTTTCTTTAAACGATATCTAACAATTCATTGTGTGATTGTCGCTGAACTCCACACTTTTTGGCAACCCACAAAGCCTGCGAAAGTTCGACCGCCGTTGACCTATCCGTACCCATTGTCCACAGTCGACTGCTGAACAGATAATGCTCAAATTTTAACCCAGATCTAGCTTAACTCTTTTCTCTTTTTGTTCAGCAGGTCAATCTTTAGATCTCATAGCGCACAGTAAATTGTGCCCGACTGTGGAAATTTCCCTTCTTAGATCTACGTCTAACATTCAAATCTAGAGGTAAATATAGAGCTACTCTAGATCTATTAAATCTTTTCTGGCTGAGGTTGGGCTCAGATTAGAATAACAACTTGCTCATTCAGTGGGATGTGAGCTTTGTTATGCCTACAGTGTCATGTTTTATTGACAACTTTGCTCATTGAGTGGGATGTCAGCTTTGTTATGCTTACATCGTCATGTTTTAATAACAACTTGCTCATTGAGTGGGATGTCAGCTTTGTTATGCTTACATCGTCATGTTTTAATAACAACTTGCTCATTGAGTGGGATGTTAGCTTTGTTATGCCTACATTGTCATATTTTGATAATAACTTGCTCATTGAGTGGGATGGCAGATTTTGTATGCCTACATTGTCATATTTTGATAATAACTTGCTCATTGAATGGGATGTCAGCTTTGTTATGCCTACAGCGTCATATTTTGATAATAACTTGCTCATTGAATGGGATGTCAGCTTTGTTATGCCTACATCGTCATATTTTAAGAACAACTTGCTCATTGAGTGGGCTGTCAGTTTTGTTAAGCCTACATCGTCATGTTTTATTAACTTGCTCATTGAGTGGGATGTCAGTGTTGTTAAGCCTACATCGTCATGTTTTAATAACAACTTGCTCATTGAGTGGGATGTCAGCTTTGTTAAGCCTACATCGTCATATTTTAATAACAACTTGCTCATTGAGCGGGATGTCAGCTTTATTAAGCCTACATCGTCATGTTTTAATAACAACTTGCTCATTGAGTGGGATGTCAGCTTTGTTATGCCTACATAATCATATTTTAATAACAACTTTCTTATTGAGGGGGGTTTCAGCTTGTTATAATATAATGTAGCAGCCAATCTCAATGTGATTGCATTCGGATCCAAACACTAAAACAGAAAATGTATGTGGCATAACATTTCCAATAGGAATGATAAAAAGAGGAAAAATACCACAAAGCCTTCGGGTAATAGACCCAATACAATTTTGTCAATCTCACTACCGCAGTCTAATACATGCTTATGAGTAAGGTGTGGGAGCAACAAACAAAAAACCCCAACAAACCCAGCGCTCAACAGAGATCTCGGGGAACTGATATTTCGAAAGACAAAAAGGGATAACTTTGGCTTGTACCGTGAGAGATCCTCACTGACCGCTTAGTGAACCGTTACCAGGGCTCGGGTTTCAATAAATTTTAATGTCTCCACTCCATGATGTTGTCAGCGCATTTCTTCTGTCTCTCCCTTTTCTGCTCCTTGGACTGCTTCATGTAGATTCGCCTTAGAAAGGCCATCAGTTCTTGTTACATGGCCATACCATTTCAGTTCCTTCTTCTTGATGGTAGTGAGAAGGTCTTTGTAGTGATCTGTGGCTTGTTTTATGGTCCTGGTTACTTTCTTGTTGGGGATGAATTCCAGATTGGTGATGCCCAGGAGTCTTTTGGTAGCATCTCATTATCACTGCTTGGATCTTTCTCTGCAAGTCGACAGTTAATGTCAAGGATACATACGCATACAGAAATATAGACAAGATCAGTGCAGGCAGTAACTTCAATTTAGTCTTCATACTGATGTTTGTCCGGCCAGTGGACAGGTAAGAACCTGTACGGGAGTAGATGATCCCGCCCTCCCCGAGTCTCCTGCTGCCTTGCAGGTCGGTCTTGACTGACCAAAGGCTAAGAGAGTTAACCCTGACAGAAAATAACAACATGCTGCCTTGCATGCTGATCTTGAATGACCAGAGGCTAAGGAAATTAACCCTGACGGAAAATAACAATATCTGGTAGGGGGCCTCAAGGTGGCAGCCTCACCATCTACCTAGGGTATAGTGGGCTAATACCCTGCTTATCCAAAACCTAACTGATTCAGAGAAATAAATGCAATATACCTGGCTTGACCTTTCAACGACGAAAATGGAAACGAACATGGACTGTGATTTTGGAACATGGAATGTTAGGGCAATACATGGAAAAGAGTTAGAAGTAGTCGAAGAAATGGAAAAATTCAAAGTAGACATTTTGGCCATAAAGATAGAGCTAGAGCAAGAGTAGGCCTCCTAGTGCATAAAAGGCATGAAAAGCTACTAGAAAGTTGGAAATTTATAAGCCCACGGTTATTACAGGTAGATATTAAACCAAAAGGAAGAGAAATTGTTGATAGCTTATAGACCAAACGAAGCCGTCACTAAAGAAGAAAAAGATATCATCGAAAACGATTTACAAATAGCTGCAAAGAATCTTAAGCACAAACAGGAACTAATGGTTTTAGGAGATTTAAACGCTTGAATAGGCAACAATATAGAAACGTCAGGAGGAGTAATAGGTAAAGAAGGAGAGACAACAACTTCTCAAAATAGAGAGACATTAATAGATTTTTGCCTGAAGAATAAAATGAAAATAGCCAACACATTTTGTCCTCATAAAGATATCCACAAATATACAAGAGTGAATGAAGACAGGTGTAAAAAGCAATGATAGACTACGTAATAGTTAGCAGCTCCTTTTACAGTACATTGGATGCAAGAGTAAACAGAGGAGCAGAAGTATTTAATGATCATCACTTAGTTATTGCCAAAATGAGATTACTGACTGAAAAAAACCAAACAGAAAAATAAAGAGAAGAAAGATACTAAACTCAAAATAGAGGAACTAAATAAACCAATAGTAAAACAAATATACCAATCTAGGATAAAGATATTTATCAGTGAAAGACAGATGGATCTGAAAGATAGCACAATAGAAGAAAAGTGGCAAATGTATAAAGAAACACTCCTCAGTTGTACTGAAGAGGTCAATGTTAGGAAACACATTAAAGGAGATAGGAAAAGAACAGCATGGTGGAATGAGAATGTTAGGACTAAGATCAAAGAAAAGAAGGATGCCTGGAAGAAATGCAAACAAAGAGATCAGAGGATATGATAGATTACGTGAATAAAAGAACTATCGCCAAATAGGAAGTGAGGAATGCAAAACAGGAAACTTGGGAAGAGTTTGGACAAAGACTTCAAGAAAGCTATCAAGGAAATCAAAAAGCTGTTCTGTGGGACAATGAAGAGCATGAGAAGACCAAAGCATACCTAATACGACAAATTAAGAATGCCAAAGGAGAAATAATGAAAGAAGACAGCGACATCAGGGAAACGTGGAGAAAGTATTTTCAACAATTACATAATCCCTCCAAAACATATGAAACAAGGAGTAAAGATCAATTAGTAAGAGTAACAAGTAATCCAGAGGACACAGCTGAAGATCTAAATATATCAATGGAAGAAATCCAAACAGCTATAAGAAAAGCGAAATTAGGAACAGCCCCAGGAGCAGATTAAGTTTATCCAGAACTGATTAAAAACCAAGGAGAGGGGCAGACAAACTACTACATGCAATATGCCAACATGCATGTCCAAACAGGTGCCAGACGACTGGAAAAGGGGCACAGTAGTTCCATACATAAGAAAGGATCAACTATGGAATGCTCAAACTATATAGGAACATGACTACTTAGCGTTCCAGGAAAAGTATATGCCAGGATACTGGAAATGAGATTAAGGAAAAGAGTAGACGATCAGCTTGAAGAGTATCAGAGTGGATTTAGACCAGGAAGAAGTGTACAAGACAACATATTTACAATTAGACAAATAATAGAAAACTTCCTGGAGAGAAACATTGACTTGCACCTGTGTTTTATTGACTTAGAAAAGGCATTTGACAGTGTGAGGAGGGACAGAACTATGGCATTCCTTAAAAAACACAATGTAGAACAAATTTTAATAGAAGCCATGAAGCATTTTTACAATAAACCAACTTGTGCAGTGAGAGTAGCTGGAAATGTATCTGAAGAATTTGATGTAGATATAGGAGTAAGACAGGGTTATATCCTAAATCCTCTTTTGTTTATCACATTTATGGATTCAGTCGCAAAGGCATCCTCAAAAATGTAGAAAATGAATGTAAGTATTTGGAGGCCCAAACCAGGAAATGTATCAATGCTTTTTGTTGTTGTTGATGATTTAGTTCTGTTTGAAAAATCAGAAAATGACCTTCAGTCGAATATCAACATTATAAACAATGAACTAAATAAAAGAGGAATGAGAGTAAATACAAAGAAAACCAAAACAATACTAGTAAGTAGGGAAGCTAAAACACAAAATCTTAAATTGAGCAGGGCGAATTTAGAACAAGTTTACAACTACAATTACCTAGGAGTAATGATTAACTCAGAGGGAAAACTAAGAGAAGAAATCAGCCAGAGAATCAAAAAGACAAGCGCAATATAACCGTCTAGGAAAGGCATTTGTAGGTAAACAAGAATTGCCAACAAAAACCAAAATGACAGTATGCAACACAGTTTATTGTCCTACTGTCCTCTATGGCAGCGAAACCTGGACCTTAGACAATAGAGAATACAATAGAGTACAGGCAGCTGAAATGAAATATCTAAGAAGAATAGTAGGGAAAACTAAAAGAGACAAACTCAGAAACACAACAATAAGAGATCAAACCAAAGCAGATGGCATAAAAACTAAGATATAAATAAATCGATTGAGATGGTTTGGGCATGTAAACAGAATGAATGACAATAGAATAGCTAAATCATCATGCAGTGCTAAAGCCCATGGTAAAAAACCAAAAGGCAGACCTCAGAGAAAGTGGAAAGAAGATATAAAAGAGGCATTGAAGCATAGAAATATAACATTTTTGGAAGGAAACAGAAAATGCCAAGACAGGGAACCCGGAGAAAGATCATATCGGGCACCTGAACCAATACACACAAAGGTAGAATGGGAACTGATAAAGAAAGAAAGAAAGACTGATGTGTGTGTCCTTCCAGATAACCTTGAGTTTGGCCATGGCTGTTGTTGTCCGTGGAACTCTTGATATCACTTCTGTTCTTGATCCCTCATCGCTGATAATCGAGCCCAGATATTTGAAATGGCTCACAGTTTCGAGTTCTTGTCCGTTCACTGAGATTTTCTTTGCGAGTAGTCTTCCCTTGTTCGTCATTGTCTTGGTTTTCTCAGCACTGATTTCCATCCAAAACATTGCAGATGTTTCACCAAGACGTACACTATGCGTGCGAGCTCTTCGCCTGATGCAGCTAAGCCACCATTGTCATCTGCAAAGCGACAGTTTGGGATATTCCTCTCTCCGATGCTGACTGATACCTGGTAATCTTGAAGAGCCTCAGTCATGATTCGTTCGAGGAAGATGCTGTAGAGCGTGGGCGACAGAAGACATCCTTGTTTGACACCTACAGATGTGTGAAACCACTACCCGTTTATAGCACCCTGTACAAGTACTGCACTACTGGCCTTTGCTTATACGTATAAATACTGGATTGTCTCGATAAACTTTTGTCTCATATTATATAGTTTCATGGTTGCTCACAAAGTGCTGTGCCATACCCTGTCAAATGCGTTCTTGAATGTAATGAAGACATAGTAGATGATGTGAGTATTTCTCATACAGAACTCTCAGGTTGAAAACCTGTTCTGTGGTGCGTCTTTGGGGCGAAACACAGCCTGTTCTTCAGCAATGATGTTTTTTTTCTTGGGGTTTCAATCTGTTGAGGATGATCTTCAACATTACTTTGCTGGCGTGAGTGATGATGTTGATTGGTCTATAATTATGACAGATTTGAATATTGCCTTTCTTTTGGATGGTGATAATCAGTGATTTGGTCCACGTAGTCAGCCATTCGCCTGTTTGACAGACTGTGTTCCAATCATTGACAAAAGGTCAACAATTGACTATCCCCTATTCTGAATCAATGTGCAGTCATTACTAAAAATCACAACCTTCCGGACATGGCCAGGCAACAAAGTGAAAATAAGACGCTACTATACAGTCTCAACCATATTGGCGAAATGAAATCAGGATATCAGGGGGAAAAGGGGTGTCTTCAGTGATTCTTTTCTCACAACTAGAGCAATTATAAAACATTAGACATGGATGCACGGGAATTGGTCTTGCTGGTGGCAGATATAATTTACCGAAAAATCCAGGGTCACAATCGTTCAGCCATTTGGCACTGTTGTGGAGAGATCCATACAATTTACTCTGCTACTTGTGAACAAAATCATGGAAAGGCAGATTATGCCTGATTGTCTAGCTTCAGTTCCGACAAAAGCTCACCAATAGTGCCTTCCTTCCAACCAAATCTATTTTGGAATTTCCACTCAAATTGACTTCTCCCACTTCTGCTGCTGTAATGAAGACAACAAGTTAATATTAGTTACAATATAATTGTAAATCAAACCCACACTACACAGGCCACATTCACTCTTCAGACACTCCCATTTTCATTCATGACACACAGTCAAACTTATCAAAGCATTCAGACTGTTCACTTTATCAATAACATTCAAACATGAATTGAACAATTTCATTTTCAACATGGAATAGACACGAAAGGCATGTTCACATTCACAAGAGTAAGCGTTCCCCAGCCGCTTCTTGAAGAATGTGGCGCGCAAGATAGCATCATGGTCCTTGACCAATCTTCTGAACAGCAGGGGATCAAGGCTTTCAGAAATAACTTTCTTCACTAATAGATTTCTAATGACCCCTCTTTTCCCAGGAAGGAGGAGAAGTTGGCGTCATAATTATCTGCCACAATGCCTCGGTTTGTGACAGTTATTTAGGATGATCTGGAATACATAGAGGGAAAAGTCTGTTGATGTGATTCCCTAAAAAGTTCACACTTTAACTCTACTTTAGATACTATGACATTTTATTAAACATTATATGAACTTGCACACCTCATACATAAACATTTCAATTTAGAATCTAGATCTATTTAGATATAATGAATAATCAACTGTTATGAATTATAAAAGATAACATTATGATTGACAGATAGCACGAAATCTTCAAGTTTAATGTTCCCATGACATGTCATCATGTCAATCGGTCACGTGGCGTTACGCTAGATAACAAAGAAGTAGAGGTTTGACTTATTTAACACTTTTATCCATCTAATACTTGGATCTACTCTTACAAAGAAGTGGAAAGTTGACTTACTTAGCAATTTTATCCATCTAATACTTGGATCTACTCTTACAAAGAAGTGGAGGTTTGACTTATTTAATACTTTTATCCATCTAATACTTGGATCTACTCTTACAAAGAAGTGGAGGTTTGACTTATTTAATACTTTTATCCATCTAATACTTGGATCTACTCTTACAAAGAAGTGGAGGTTTGACTTGTTTAATACTTTTATCCATCTAATACTTGGATCTACTCTTACAAAGAAGTGGAGGTTTGACTTGTTTAATACTTTTATCCATCTAATACTTGGATCTACTCTTACAAAGAAGTGGAAGTTTGACCTATTTAGCAATTTTATCCATA
>JAXRKP010000093.1:172500-185000 GCA_037039925.1 Doris montereyensis | reverse complement strand
AACGCATCGCCGCTCAACGCCTCCCCCACTCAACGCCTCGCCACATAACGCCTCGCCATAAAAAATAAAGATAAAGATGGATTTATAGTCCGTATCCCCCAGCACAGGTGTTGTAGGATCACCGACTGTACATCATAGTTAATCCCCTCAGCGGGCTCTTTTGGCAATTCAAATTCCTTCTCAGCTCCTAGGGAGCATACAGTACCACAGCCTGCAAAGCGCTTCGTACTAACACTCTGACAATACCTTTCTCTACCTATAGGCTGGGTACTCATTCACTCATGAGTGAAGTGAGGAAAGTATAGTGGAAAAAACGCTACGTGCAAGTTAAAGATTCCTTGGTTGTTTAGGTGTCAGGGTAGTCCGGTCAAAATTTAAAATCCTGCCTAAAAACCCAGCCAGAGATGACCATAGTTGTGGATGTGGGTAAAAATCCATTGGCAATAATTAAAAACAAGGTGATTTGTTTTGATTAGTCATAGATTGTGATTTTGATACATATTATGTGTTGATATCAAAGTTTATCCTTAATTGCAGTTTCAATCAATGGCAAAACAATTTGATGTCATGATCAAGAGCTCATTAAATGCATTTAGCTCCAAAATTGAAAGATTGGATAATAAGGTAAGAGGTTATAGATGTTAATGACTTGATAGTGAGCCAGAGATCTCTATTTATCTGCAGATAACCGATCAATGCCAAAAGAGAATTTCCATCTGTTAGATGACAACTTTTGTAAAATCGATATTTTCAACAACAAAAATGGCAAAACTAGATCTAAGCCCCAACTTAATAAGTAAATAACCATTATCTCTATTTTTGGCAGTTCATACATAATAAATAATTGACATAGATATTTATTGTCCATCAACATGTCTGATTGATTAGCCGATACTATAAAACAAAATAGATATTATCAGAAATAACGTTTTGATATTTGATACACTTGCTCTATTTTTACATGCCCCTTGTGGATCTTTGAGAAGTAGCCAGAGATCTCTATTTAGAATAACATGTAATTGTCAATATTGACGCTATATTATAAAGATACATTCTTCAACTTCAAAAGAACTTTAAAATATCATGTTGGCACCTTTAGGCTGATGTTTCTTATTACATTGTAAATGATGAGAAGATTGTTATTTTCCTTTGTAATATTTCATTATTAAAGATGTCTTTTTAATATGATAGGCCTCGATTTTAAAAATACAAATTCTATACCTCAAATTAAGGTACAGGTTCGTGTTAATGAATTATTTGAACACTAAAAAAAAAGGAGCCTCAGCGAGATCTCTTCTCCTGGTTTCTATAACGTGAGACAAAATAGATTATAATATCGTCTCCACGTCAGGACACTAGTCTGTCACCTCAACAGTTTTATTCCACTGCTCATGCAGGTACCCATTTGTCTGGCAGAGTGTTTAGGCTGCTGGACTGGGGATCATGAATTCTTGAGTCCCAGGTCCAATCTTAGCAAAGCTAGTTCCGACGTTGTGTTCCTAGTGAAAGACACTTAACGCGCAATGTCCCACACTCAATCTAAGCGCAAATGGGTACAAGCACTAGCTTGGAAGTATAAAAAGTCATTTGTTTATACTAACGTCCTGTTCAAGAGGTGACTCTTATCATAGTATTGACATCGGGATAAGTTCCAGCTCTATGGGCCGTAATGGCCTAGAAGGAGCTTCTCTGTTTTATCTGATAGTCCCTAGCTTGACAAACAGGGACCCACTTTCACTTTGACACTTACATTATCATCCATACGTTTCCTCCAGATGCGATCATTAGCAAAAGATTTTCAAACCACAGGCCAGAACCTGAGGCACTCTATTACCTCTGAGACAACAAGACTGGAGGATAGGGTATGGAATTTTGCTAGTTTAATTACCCGGGGAGTTTTGTTTCGCTGAGTTTTTTGTTGTTGTTGTAGTTAGAATTTTGTTAGTTGTTTTGTTTTTCTTTTGTTCTCCATTACTTTGGTCTCTCATAAACGATGCAATTTTTGATGGACTCCTTTAGATTTAAGTTTTGAAATTTGTTTGAACCATCTCTTACAACAGTAAATCAGATGTCTTGTTTCTCAGAGACAATGAAGTGTAAAAAGCAGTAATTTTAGCTTTGATTTTGATACGTCTAGAAAACGGCTTGTCTGAATAAAGTCTTTGTGTTTTTTTTAATTCACAGATAGACAGTGTACAAAACAATGTTGAATCATTCACGCTTCTACAGGCAGAAAATGAGAGTATTGTGAGTGATACGTCACAGAGTTGGGCGATACCTCGACTCATACAAGATGTATGTTAGACATATAATTGATATTTGTTGTTAGATTTACATGTTTGATGTAACATATAAATAAATATTGAAAAAAACAAAGGTTATGTATATTTAATCTGTAGAGAGAGAGAGAGAGATCTAAACTAAATGTCAGAGAGAACGAGACAGAGAGAGAGAGAGAGACTCTAGATCTAGAGAGAGAGAGAATCAGAGAGAGAGAATCAGAGAGAATATTTAGAGATTAGAGAGAGAGAGAGATCAGATCAGAGAAGAGACATTTCTTAGAGAGACTCATCAGAGAAATAGAGAGAGAGAGAGAGAGAGAACAAGATTGAAGAATAATAATAATAATAATAATAATAATAGAATAATAATAATAATAATAATAATAATAATAATAATAATAAAAAATAATAGAAAAGATGAAAACAGAGAGAGAGAGAGAGAGAGAGAGAGAGAGAGAGAGAGATGAAGAAGACGAAAGTAACGAAGATGAGAGAAAGAAGAGAGAGAGAGAGAGAGAGAGAGAAAGAGAGAACAGAAAGATGCTGAGGAAGAGACGAGACGAAGAAAAAGAATATGAAGAAGGAGATGATGACGAAGAAGAAGACACAGACGATAAAGGTAATGAAGATGAAGAATGAGAGAAGACGATAAAGAGGAAAAAAGGAAGAACAAAATGGAGGAGTTCAGAAGTCAAGCATAGAGATTTAGATAATCATTTAATTAAATGAGAGAGAACGAGACAAAGATGACAAAAACAACTAGAAAGTAACAATGATGATAAGAGAGAGAAGATTTATCCAGAGAGATAAGAGATTGAATTCAAAGAAAGAGAGAAGAAGAGAAGAAAAAAAGAGAAGAGAGAGAAGAGAGAGAGAGAAAAAGAGTTAGAATAACAATTTGTTTAGAGAGAAAAGAAATTTCATAATAATATATCGTTCTTTGAGAGAGAAAGAAGAAGAAAAAGAAGAGAAGAGAGAGAAGAGAGAGAGAAGAAGAAGAAGAAGAAGAAGAAGAAGAGAGAGAGAGAGAGAGAGAGAGAGAGAGAAGAGAGAGAGAGAGAGAGAGAGAGAGAGAGAGAGAGAGAGAGAGAGAGAGAGAGAGAGAGAGAGAGAGAGAGAGAGAGAGAGAGAGAGAGAGAGAGAGAAGAGAGAGAGAAATAGAGAAAAAAATAGAGAGAGAGAGAGAGAGAGAGAGAGAGAGAGAGAGAGAGAGAGAAGAGAGAAAGAGAGAGAGAGAGAGAAAGAAGAGAGAGAGAGAGAGAGAGAGAGAGAGAGAGAGAGAGAGAGAGAGAGAGAGAGAGAGAAGAGAAGAGAAGAGGTAGGGAGAACAGAAATAAATATAATCAATGCTGACTCATGGGCTTGGCTTGGAGAATTCATTGGATGACATTTTCCATTGTCATGTAATAGGATGACATTTTCACCTTCATTTCCTTATTTGGATGATATTCGCCACCTTCACATTCTCAATTAGATAACATTCGTTATCTTCATTTTCTCAATTGAGTGACATTCTTCACCTTCATTTTCTCAATTGGATGATATTCTCCCCTTCATTTTCTCAATTGGATGACATTCTCCACCTTCATTTTCTTACTTGGATGACATTCTTCAGCTTCATTTTCTGAATTGGATGACATTCTCCACCTTTATTTTCTCAATTGGATGACATATTCTCCACCTTCATTTCTCAATCGGATGACATTCTTCAGCTTCATTTTTTTTGAAATTGGATGACATTCTCCACCTTTATTTTCAAATTGGATGACATATTCTCCACCTTCATTTCTCAATCGGATGACATTCTCCAGCTTCATTTTCTTAATTGGAGGACATTCTCCACCGTCATTGTCTCAATTGGATGACATTCTCAACTTTCGTTTTCTCAATTGTATGACACTTTCTCCACCTTCTCTTAATTGTATGACATTTTCTCCACGTCCTTTCAATTGAATGACACATTCTCCACGTTCTCTTAATTGATCCATCACTCATTCTGCATCCACGTTCTCCAATTGGATAATAAGGTCAATTTTAATTGGATGACACATTCTCTACCTCCTTTTAATTGGATGACACATTCTGTAATTTTATTTGATCAGATGACACATTCTCTACCTCCTTTTAATTTGGTGACAGATTCTCCACATTTATTTAATTGGATGACACATTCCTCCACCTTTATTTAACTGGATGACATATTCTCCACCTTCATTTAATTTGATGACACATTCTCCACCTTTATTTAACTGGATGACATTTCTCCACTTTAATTGGATGACCTTTCTCCACCTTTATTTAACTCCACCTTCATTTAATTTGATGATGACACATTTTCCACCTTCTTTTGATTGGATAACATATTCTCCACTTTCATTTAATTGGACGACACATTCTCCATTTAAATTTATGACACATTCTCCACCTTCATTTAATTGGATGACACATTCTCCACCTTCATTTGATTGGATGACACATTTCCCACCTTCATTTAATTGGATAACACATTTCCCATTTCATTTAATTGGATGACACATTCTCCACCTTAATTTTATGACACATTCTCCTCCTTTTAATTGGATAACACATTTTCCACCTTCATTTGATTGGATGACACATTTCCCACCTTCATTTAATTCGATAACACATTTTCCCACCTTCATTTATTGGATTTTCCCACCTTCATTTAATTGGATAATGGACATTTTCCACCTTCATTTAATTCGATAACACATTTCCCCCTTCATTTAATTGGATAACACATTTTCCACCTTCATTTGATTGGAACACATTTCCCACCTTCATTTAATTCGATAACACATTTCTCCACCTTCATTTGATTCGATAACACATTTTCCACCTTCATTTAATTGGACATTGACACATTTTCCACCTTCATTTAATTGGATAACATATTTTCCACCTTCATTTAATTGGATGATACATTCTCCACCTTCATTTAATTGGATGACACATTTTCCACCTTCATTTAATTGGATGATACATTCTCCGCCTTCATTTAATTGGATAATACATTTTCCACCTTCATTTAATTGTATGACACATTCTCCACCTTCATTTAATTGGATGACACATTTTCCACCTTCATTTAATTGGATAACACATTTTCCCCTTTCATTTAATTGGATGACACATTTTCCCTTTCATTTAATTGGATGACACATTTTCCGCCTTCATTTAATTGGATGATACATTCTCCACCTTCATTTAATTGTATGACACATTCTCCATCTTTATTTGATTGGATAACATTTTCCCCCTTCATTTGATTGGATGACATTCTCCATCTTCATTTAATTGGATGACATTCTCCGCCTTCATTTTCTAAATTGGATGACATTCTCAACCTTCATCTTCTGAATAGGATGACATTCTTCACCTTTATTTTCTGAATAGGATGACATTCTCCACCTTCATTTTCTTCAATTGGGGACATTCTCCACCTTTATTTTCTGAATTGGATGACATTCTCCACCTTCATTTTCTGAATAGGATGACATTCTCCACCTTCATTTTCTCAATTGGATGACATTCTCCACCTTCATTTTCTCAATTGGATGACATTCTCCACCTTCATTTTCTCAATTGGATGACATTCTCCATCTTCATCTTCTGAATAGAATGACATTCTCCACCTTCATTTTCTCAATTGGATGAACATTCTCCACCTTTATTTTCTAAATTGGATGACATTCTCCGATTTTCATTTTTCTGAATTTTGGATGACATTTTCCACCTTCATTTTCTCAATTGGATTTTCTCCACCTTTATTTTCTCAATGAGATTCTCCACTTCATTCTCTCACTTTGATGACATTCTTCACCTTCATTTTCTCAATTGGATGACATTCTCCACCTTCATTTTCTCAATTGGATGACATTCTCCACCTTTATTTTTTCAATTTGATGGCATTCTCCATCTTCTTCTTTCATTTTCTCAATTGGATGACATTCTCCACCTTCATTTTCTCAATTGGATGACATTCTTCACCTTCATTTTCTCAATTGGATGACATTCTCCACCTTCATTTTCTCAATCGGATGACATTCTCCACCTTCATTTTCTCAATTGGATGACATTCTCCACCTTCATTTTCTCAATTGGATGACATTCTCCACCTTCATTTTCTCAATTGGATGACATTCTCCACCTTCATTTTCTCAATTCTTTATGACATTCTCCACCTTCATTTTCTCAATTGGATGACATTCTCCACCTTCATTTTCTCAATTGGATGACATTCTCCACCTTCATTTTTCTCAATTGGATGGCATTCTCCACCTTCATTTTCTCAATTGGATGACACATTGGCCACCTTCATTTTCTCAATTGGATGGCATTCTCCACCTTCCTTCATTTTTCAATTGGATAACACCATTTCTCCACCTTCACTTTCTCAATCGGATGACATTCTCCACCTTCATTTTCTCAATTGGATGACATTCTTCCCTTTCATTTTCTCAATTGGATAACATTCTCCACCTTCATTTTCTCAATCGGATGACATTCTCCACCTTCATGACTTTCTCAATTGGATGACATTCTTCCACCTTTCATTTTCTCAATTGGATGACATTCTTCACCTTCATTTTCTCAATTGGATGGCATTTTTAATTCATTTTCTTCAATTATGACATTTTTCACTTTCTCAATTGGATGACATTCTTCCCTTTCATTTTCTCAATTGGATGGCATTCTCCACCTTCATTTTCTCAAGTAGATGGCATTCTCCACCTTCACTTTCTCAATTGGATGGACATTCTTCCCTTTCATTTTCTCAATTGGATGACATTCTTCCCTTTCATTTTCTCAATTGGATGACATTCTCCACCTTCATTTTCTCAATTGGATGGCATTCTTCCACCTTCACTTTCTCAATTGGATGACATTCTTCCTTTCATTTTCTTAATTGGATGGCATTCTTCCTTTCATTTGGATGGCATTCTTCCTTTCATTTTCTCAATTGGATGACATTCTCCACCTTCATTTTCTTAATTGATGGCATTCTCCACCTTCATTTTCTCAATTGGATGGCATTCTCCACCTTCATTTTCTCAACTGGATGACATTCTCCACCTTCATTTTCTCAATTGGATGACATTCTCCACCTTAATGTTTACAATAGCATGGCTTTCCCCATTTTCTCATTATTTCTGTATTTTCTCAGGTGACATTCTCCACCTTCATTTAATTGGATGATAATCTCCATCTTCATTTTCTCAAATTGATGACATTCTCCACTTTCATTTTAATTGGATGACATTCTGCACCTTTCATTTTCTCAATTGGATGACATTCTCCACCTTCATTTTTCTCCAGATTTATTTTAATTGGATGACATTCTCCACCTTCATTTTCTCAATTGGATGACATTCTACGCGTTCATTTGCTTGATACTGTTTTCCCCTTGTTCTTCTATCAGCTAATGGTTGGCAGAAAAGCAAACATGCTTGTTGCAGGCGATAAATTGAATGGGCCAAGGACGAATGCCTACATCGCATTCAGAAACCCCAAGAGACGTGCATCCGTGCCATACGTCTTCGACATCCATGATCTCCATGACACAGACATGCAAGTCCCTGCCGTTCTCCTTCCCGCTTCGACATCTCCACTGAGTCTAAAGGCACCACAAGACAGCATCTCGACCCAGCCAGTGACGTCAACCGGGAAGACTACGCTAGCGGAATGTAAAATATGAAATCTTTACTATAGATATATTATAGTTATAGATATATTTATTATTATAGATCTATAACTATGATCTGTTTTCCTGGAAACTAAAGATGCATATTGCATCTCCTTTCTGTTTGTTTATTTGTTTCTTTCTATTAGTTGAATTAGCATTTAGAGTTGAAGTATGTGTCCATAGTATGTCTGGCTTATCAGTCTACGTACGGTCTCTGAGAGAGAGAGAGAGAGAGAGAGAGAGAGAGAGAGAGAGAGAGAGAGAGAGAGAGAGAGAGAGAGAGAGAGAGAGAGAGAGAGAGAGAGAGAGAGAGAGAGAGAGAGACAGAGACAGAGACAGACAAACAGACAGACATACAGGCAGACAGGCAGACAGACAGACAGACAGACAGACAGACATAGAGAGAGAGACATACAGACAGACAGACAGACAGACAGACAGAGAGAGAGAGAGAGAGAGAGATTCTGAGAGAGAGAGAGAGAAGTAGAGAGAGAGAGAGAGAGAGAGAGAGAGAGAGAGAGAGAGAGAGAGAGAGAGAGAGAGAGAGAGAGAGAGAGAGAGAGAGAGAGAGAGAGAGAGAGAGAGAGAGAGAGAGAGAGAGAGAGAGAGAGAGAGAGAGAGAGAGAGAGAAGAAAGAAAAAAAGACAGAGAGAGACAGAGATCCACCTACCTGAGCAAGGGGGAACTTTTTTTTTTTCAATCTGTCGGGCACGATCCACGACCTTTTGGTTGAGAGGCCAACACCTTGCCGCCAGACCAGTGTATTACCAGTATCTCTTACTATTATTAGGTTATCGTATAAAACACAAATGCGCCAAATAATACACTGGAGGGAAGTCACAAAGTTGTCGTATAAAACACAAAGGAGCCAAATACACTGGAGGAAGTCACAAAATTGTCGTATAAAACACTAAGGAGCCAAATACAATGGAGGGAAGTCACAAGGTTGTCGTATAAAACACAAAGAGCCAAATACATTGGATGGGGAAGTCACAAGGTTGTATTAAACACAAAGAGTCAAATAAACTGGAGGAAGTCACAAGGTTGTCGTATAAACACAAAAGAGCCAAATACACTGGAGGAAGTCACAAGGTTGTCGTACTAAACACAAAAGAGCCAAATACACTGGAGGAAGTCACAAGGTTGTCGTATACAACACAAAGGAGCCAAATACACCGGAGGGAAGTCACAAGGTTGTCGTACTAAACACAAAAGAGCCAAATACACTGGAGGAAGTCACAAAGTTGTATAAAACACGAAGGAGCCAAATACACTGGAGGGAAGTTACAAGGTTGTCGTATGAAACACAAAGGAGCCAAATACACTGGAGGGAAGTCACAAAGTTGTATAAAACATAAAGGAGCCAAATACACTGGAGGAAGTCACAAGTGTCCGTGTTTAGCCTGTCATGCAAAAGTTGCTGGAAATAAAAGAACAACTCGTCTTTTACTTCTATGAGCTTTGATGATAATTAAAATTACCTCGTTCTTCTTCTGGGTGTGGTGGGGGAATCGGTAGTCCAGAGGCAAGATGTCAGCCTCCCAACCAAATGGTCGTGAGTTCTTGCCTCGGCACGACAGGTTGAACAATTTTCTCCAGTTATTTTTTAGTAATGCCTACACCCTCCCTCCCTCCCCCTGGTCCAGGTAGGTGGATCGACACCTATTCCCATCGGAGATGCACGATAAAAAAGGAGTTTCCGTGTGCAGAGTACAACACTCTGTGCACGTTAAAGATCCTTTGGCTGTTTACAGGGCAGTCTGGGAAAAAACCTACTAGCACCTCTGAGATCACCTTAGTTGTGGATGTGGTTACAATGAAAACCATATAGCGAAACTGCAGTGTTGTGAGTTTGTAATCACCATGATACTTGTTCAAACCCCATGGCTGGCCCAGGTGTTATTGTTTTTCACAACGTTGTACTCTGAGGAAAAATACTCCACTCTGCTTTCCTCACTTGACTCATGCGTGAATTAGTACCCAGCTACAGGTAGGGAAATATCTTGTAAGAGTGTTAGTATGAAGCGCCTAACAGGCTGCTATACTGTATGCTCCCCATGGAGTTGAGAAGGACTTTGTATGCAATGGCCTACTGGGGGATACATGATGTACAGTCGGTGAGCCTGCACTTGTCGAGGATATGGACTGTAAACCCATCTTTATATTTCTCGTTGGAGTTGTTGTTGTTGTTATTGTTGTTGTTGTTGTTGTTGTAGTTGGTGGGGGTTTTTCTGCGTTCCATTGGAGTTTTTTAGAAACCCAACCCCACCCAAACCAATAATGGATACGCATTATAATGTATTTATCCACAGGTGATCCCAACAGCAACACCGCTGAATTCAACACGACTCCATTTCCTATGGAGGTCAAGGGGTCTGCTGCTTTTGACAGCCAGAAAGAAGCTAATGAGCCCTCGTCAAGAACCATCGTCGCTGACATTGAAGAACCCATCGAAGAAGCTGCTGCTTCCGCGAAGCAGGTAAAGCAAACTTAATCCAAGGCCAATACGGCCCATAGATCCGGAGCTTATCCCGGTTTTAACAGCGTGAAGTGAAATATGTTATAATAACCAATTCCTGGACAGGACGTTAATCTGATGCCGGTTTTAATCCCAAGCTAGCGCTTGTACCCATTTGCATCTGAGCTTTGGCATTTGTCTCTACTTGTATGAAACGGCCATGGCTTGAGTAGTTTTGAACTCGGAGAAAAATCAAAACAAACTGCGATCATCACGCAAACTGACCCAGGCTCTATACGATAATCTCCGGCTATAACCTGACTGCTGGGACTACCACATCATCACTGTTGTACCCTATCCCTGTTATAGACGGGTCGCAAGGGTGGATAGCTGTTAATTTACCCCAAATAAAGGACGTTTTTATCCAGTGTGGATGCTAATTGGGTCACCGATCGATGGGCTAGGACATTCCCTGCACACATGGCCTACGTGTACTGTGTACAACAATGTGAAAAGTAGGCGTAATGATACCGGTACTGCACATTATATACGCTGCATATATGGTGTTGTGGCAGAGCGATTAGGCTGCCGGACTGAGGATCTTGAGGTCCCGAGTTCGAATCCTAGCAAAGTTAGGTCCGACGTTATGTTGCTTGGGAAAGACACTTAACATGAATCGCCCCCCCTCTCTACCCAGGTGTAAATGGGTACAAGCATTAGTTTTGGATTAAAAACCTGAGTCAGACTAGGGTCCTGGCCAGGAGGTGATTATTATCACATGTTCCGCTTCACGCTATAGAAACTGGGATAAGCTCCGTCCCTATGGGCCTTATGGGCCTTGAAGGAATTTACTTATATGTAAGCTCATTTTACATGTAGCATTAATTGGCTTGTTGGGATGTTTGCGTGTTTGCGTGTTTGCGTTGATTACTTTGTGGGTTGTGTTGCTGTTTTTGTTTTGTTTTGTTTTTATGTTTTTATTTGTTGTTTAAAAAAAAAAAGTTTACATGGCTAATAGCCCAGTGTTATAGCTGAGCTAGACCGTTCAAATGCCTGTCATAAACGATTTATTTTTCTCTTTTATGTAATTTAATAACATGAGACCTGGAGATTTATTGAGTGCCTGCTATAATAGCCGAGTTCTTCTTATATCCGAGACTGTTATAAGCGGGGACTACTGTAGCTGGACAAAGAGGGCTTCCTCTACGGAATCCTCGGCTTAATATCCTTGATGACGTGCGCTCCCCCTTCCCCACCCCAATCTCATCTCCATCAGTACATTGAGTGTAAGGATGCCTCTTGAATGCTGACGATTGTGTGCTGCTGCTGGTAGGTGCTACTTCTTTCCTTTCCTTCTTTCACGTATCTTTCATCTTGTCGTTTCCTCTTAATTCAGCCTGAGATCACCCCAATGGTGGATGTGGTCAATTTCAATGAAACAAATCCTTGAAAGCCAAAGCTCCAGTTGCCGTTACTAGCGACAGTCTACATGACGTGATTTTGTATCTGCGTCTCTTCGTTACATGACGTGATTTTCTGTCTACCGCTCTTGATTACATGATGTGATTTTGTATATACCGCTCTTGATTGCATGTGATTTTGTATCTACTGCTCTTGATTAGAATGTGATTTTGTGTCTAATGCTCTTGATTACAGTATGTGATTTTGTATATATCGCTCTTGATTACATGATCTGATTTTGTATATATCGCTCTTGATTACATGATGTGAGTTTGTATCTATCGCTCTTGATCACATGGTGTGATTTTGTATCTACCGCTCTTGATTACGCGGTGTGATTTTCTATCTACTGCTCTTGATTACAGGATGTTATTTTCTATCTACCGCTCTCGATTACATGATGTGATTTTCTACCTAGCACTTTTCATTACACGATGTGATTTTCTATCTACCGCTATTGATGCCTTTGTTGTTGTCGTTGTTTTAGGCGGTAGCGTTGGAACTGGTGATGGTGTCTTGAGAGGATGTGGAGTGAGATGGGGGTTGGAGTATTTGCAGGTTCTGGCCTTTTTATCTCCGATGTTTTGTTTTG
>JAXRKP010000093.1:140000-170000 GCA_037039925.1 Doris montereyensis | reverse complement strand
AGGATATTATTATTATTCCAAGATTTTTAGCCCCAAGTAGATTTTTCGGCTGCTTCAGAGATTGAAACAGCTGTTTTTTTCAGGAACTGTGCCATTTGAATGCCATAACAAAAAGAAAAACTCGAAAAAGAAAAGCTTTTAGATCGGTTTAACACCGATTACATAAAACGCATAGTTTTTACCGATGAGAGAGAATTTTGGCTGGAAATTATGTGTCATCGTCATATCGATATTACTGTACAGTTATTGACTCTTATTGGTTTATTTATTACACGACTAGTTAGATCGACCGAGTTTACGAGGTCGGTCTAATTAGGAGTGCAAATGACCCAATAGCAATCAATAACTATAACTGTATCATAACACCCCAGAACAGTTTTTAACCTAGTTATGACTTTTACTTTCCACGAAAAGAACAAATATACGACAGAGCTAACATTTTCAGTGCATAACAACAATCAAGACAGTAAACAATAATAATCAATAATACGCCAGTGTGGCACGTCTTGATTTCGACTAGATTTAAATTTAGACAGGCCATAAGCAATAAGCATCAAGGAATCTAGCTAGAGCTAGGTCAAATGCAATACATGACTGTATTATAATTATTTCTGATGGGTGCTTTGTAGTGAGCGTTTAGCCCCAAGAAAACAAAGAAAAAGGATATAATAATCAGAATGCCCATTTTCCAGTGTCACTCCCTTTCACTTTTAATGAAGAAACACCAGAAACTATGGTTGATCCTATGGGGTTTTCTTCTTGCTTTTTGTTTGTTTTGTTTTGATGATTTCTATTTCAATATTGCAAGGACAATCGTGGAAAATTACTCCTTAACACAGATTTTAGAAAGTTATAATTTTGATAGGTCTAGATCTAGAGCTAGCGTATGGAGCTAGATTAGGCCTACATGTAGAAGACCTAGATCTAGATCTAGATCTAGATCTAGAGCCAGTGGATCGAATTCAGTCTGATCAAAATAAAGTAAAAATATGATCATGATTAAATTAGTGAATCCCTGACGACAAATGAAGACTATAATCTAGCTCTAGGTCTAGATCTAGATCCTAGACTTAGATATCTAAAGATAGATTTTCCATCAAGAGACAGTGTTGATTAATATAAAAATGTAGTCCCATGACCTCCACAATCTCCTGATATCAGCTAATATTCCTACCTTATTAAGACAGGATGAGTGACCTCCACAATAGCCTTCTTTCATCCGACAAATATCTTAATAAGACGTCTTATATAACTTGGTAATGTACAAATATCTTCATAAGGCGTCTTCTATAACTTGGCAATGTACAAATATCTTAATAAAGCGTCTTCTATAACTTGGCAATGTACAAATATCTTAATAAGGCTTATCTTATATAACTTAGTAATGTACAAATATCTTCATAAGGCGTCTTCTATAACTTGGCAATGTACAAATATCTTAATACGGCGTCTTATATAACTTGGTAATGTAGAAATATCTTAATAAGGAGTCTTATATAACTTAGTAATGTACAAATATCTTCATAAGGCGTCTTCTATAACTTGGCAATGTACAAATATCTTAATAAGGCGTCTTATATAACTTAGTAATGTACAAATATCTTCATAAGGCGTCTTCTATAACTTGGCAATGTACAAATATCTTAATACGGCGTCTTATATAACTTGGTAATGTACAAATATCTTAATAAGGAGTCTTATATAACTTAGTAATGTACAAATATCTTCATAAGGCGTCTTCTATAACTTGGCAAATGTAAAAATATCTTAATAAGGCGTCTTATATAACTTGGCAATAATACAAATATCTTAATAAGGCGTCTTATATAACTTAGTAATGTACAAATATCTTCATAAGGCGTCTTCTATAACTTGACAATGTACAAATATCTCAATAAGGCGTCTTATATAACTTGGTAATGTAGAAATATCTTAATAAGGCGTCTTATTTAACTTAGTAATGTACAAATATCTTCTTAAGGCGTCTTCTATAACTTGACAATGTAAAAATATCTTAATAAGGCGTCTTCTATAACTTGGCAATGTACAAATATCTTAATAAGACGTCTTATATAACTTAGTAATGTACAAATATCTTCATAAGGCGTCTTCTATAACTTGGCAATGTAAAAATATCTTAATAAGGCGTCTTATATAACTTGGTAATGTAAAGAAATATCTTAATAAGGCGTCTTATATAACTTGGTAATGTATACACAAATCTTAATAAGGCGTCTTATATAACTTGGTAATGTAAAAATATCTTAATAAGGCGTCTTATATAACTTTTTATGTGCAAATATTTTAATAAAAGACGTCTTATATAACTTGGTAATGTACACATATCTTAATAAGGCGTCTTATATAACTTGGTAATGTAGAAATATCTTAATAGGGCGTCTTATATAATTTGGCACTGTACAAATATCTTAATAAGGCGTCTGATATCACTGTAGTAATGTTCAGAACGCAGGAGAAGGAAAGACAATTTTGGCTTCCCATATAATAATATAAGATAAATAACATTATATCAATAACAGCAAGCCGCATAGATTTCAATAGCAGGCTGAAAGGGTGGTTGTGAAAAAAAGAAGAAGAGATCTCATGCTTTAGGAACGTAGATGAAGACAAACAGTCAGGCAAAGCATGTCGGAAGTGAAGGTCGTGACATAAGATAATATGAAAGCCCCATAGGAACAAAGACGAGATGAATATACAAGGAATAGACATAAAAAAATACTGGCCACCATGGGGGATCGAACCCACGACCTTTGCGTTGGCACCCATCGCCTCATACATGAAAAAAACGAATACCAACCGAACTGACAGCGCGTCTATTCCTTGTATCTGTCTCGTCTTTGTTCCTACGGGGTTTTGCTTTATTATCTTATGTCATTATCTTCACATGCTTTATTTAGAAAGTTACACTGGTTGCCACTAAAAGTTCGCAGATTTTGAAAGACTGTATTTTCACAGCGTTAACTGTATCCACAAGAAGGTCCCATGATATTTGCGACATTGTGTTCATATTTACAATTCAGGATCAGCAAGATCTAGCAGTCAATGTCTTTAAAAAAAAAGAAAAAAAGAAAGGTTCTGTTAGGCTTGCTGGGAGATCGTTTACTCATGTATCTCCAGCAGTGTGGAATTCTCTCCCTCTAGACTTACGTTTGATAACATCTGAACCAGAGTTTAAAAACCGGTCTGAAAGCATGTCTATTTACAGCTAATGTAACGGATTGGTCTCATTCTTCATGATATTTATCCTGTGGATGTGGATGTGAATGTTTTGTTTTGGTTTGCTTGTATCATACTTGTAGCATGGTGATGTTTGCGCCTGGAGCTGTCTTCACATGGGATTAGGTGCCATATAAATAATCTTTATTATTATTATTATTATTATTATCATCATCATCATCATCATCATCATCATCATCATCATTATTATTATTAGTATTATTATTATCATTGTTATTATCATTATTGTTGTTATTAATAACATTATTATTATTATTTTATCATTATTATTACATGTATTATTGTTGTTGTTATTATTATTATTAACATTTCATTTGCTCTTTTGCTATGTTTAAAGATAACTCTGAGCACAGTCCCATCTCAACAAATGGGGCGTGTAGTGGAAACACTGACCAAACGTCAGACGGTCCTTCAACCGAGAACTCAGTGATGGAACTCTCTGCTGGTGAGGATAAGGAAATCATTATAGTCGACACAGCTGGCGCCACTGCTGCAGATGAGAGGGGACAACAATGGACAAATAACTCACAGGGAATATGATAGAATACCTGCTACGGCCAATGCTACTACTACTACTGACCTGTGTGGAAAGACCAATAGGAAGAAGACATACACACCGCACCTGTCTTTTGTAACGCGGACATAAAGAGAAACATGAATAGAGATAGAGACCACATGATAAGCACCGATGATACTGTGTTTGAAGATGGAAACACAAAGACTGTTGAAGGGCGCGTGATGGATGCGATGGCTGGTGATACTGCTAGTGAGGAAAGAAACGAAGCCAGAAATGAAATCCACACAGACAACATTGGTAGTAATTCTGATAAAAAGGGAACCACCAACAGGGATGGAACCCTCAATAATAAATCAAACGCTACTGGAAGTGTCAGTATTATAACGAGCAAAATTGAAAAAACTGGCATCGGTGGATCCCTTGTAACAAACAATCCTGATGATATAAGACACAGGCCTACAAGTGAAAACACCAACGAAGGTCAAATCCCAAAAAGACATCAAAGGCACTATCGCTCCAAGGAAAATACCAAGGGAGACGAGATGTGAAGGCAAATATTGGTGATACAATTGCTAAGTCGGAAATCAACAGCAAAGAAAGAACACCCCGTGGGAAAAGAAAAATCTCTGATACTATTGCTAAGTGGGAAAGCGGCAACAGAGAAAGATCCCATACGGCCAAATCCGTTGGTGCTAAAGCTAAACAGGAAAAACACTCACAGAGAAAACACACTTTGGAAAAATCATTGGTACTGGCATTGGCGCTAAAGCTAAACAGCAAGATGCTAACAGAGAAGAAACACCCTTTGGAAAAACCATTGGTACTGGCATTGGCGCTAAAGCTAAACAGGAAAACACCAATAGAGAGGGAATCCCGAGAAATATGACTGGTATCCTAGCCAAATGGAGAAACGCCAAGGCGAGAAACTCTCCAGGGCAAACATCACTAGAACAACTGACAAGGGGAATAACCATCAAAGATGGAATGTGTGTGAAGAAAACATCGATGGCGCTTCGGTTAAAGATGGAAACACCAGTGGAGGCACGATCGCAGTGGCAGAATATCGCTGGTGGTACTTTCAAAAACTAACAGTGAGACAACCGCTAGATGCAGTCATTCTTCACATGCTGTAGAGGTAAACTTAAACTGATTAGACTTTATCTTATCTCTTTCTTGTTATTGGGTGAATACGGTTTTTGAAATGTGGCGTGGGATGAGGTCGGGTCGGGTGGGGTAGGGGGAGGATGGTTTGTCATTTTTGTCGTTATTATGTTGGTTTGGTGTTTTTGTTTTGTCTCAGGAATCAGTCGGTATTTTGGAAATGGGTTGGTGTTATTGTTGCAGTTGTTATTATTGTTTTTACTTTCCTGTCCATTGTGTGTTTGCCTTGCTGCCTTAAAAGGTTTATAAGTCTTGCTTGGGGTGTGTTTTCTTCTAGAAACTATTGTAGAAATTGGGGGGGGGAGAAACGGGTAGGGTGAAAAGGGGTGAGGTTTTGGGATTAAAGAAAAAGGGAGGGGGTTATTCTTCATTTACTGAGATCACTTTGTTCTAGTAATTGACAATTTTGTTATAGTCGTGTTTTTATCAACAGCGACAACAAAACCCAACAAAACAATATTCATAGGATTCTACTGTAACATTATTTATCAACAGCGACAACAAAAAACCTAACAAAACAACAGAATAAAAAAAAAACAACAACAAACAAACAGCTAAATCTGCAATCGAACGCAAAACACACACCAAAAGATAAAGCAAAAACCAAAATTAAGGTCAAGCAAAACAAAACCGAACCCCCAACACAGGAGGCCAGTTCTATCGCTCAAATACCTCGAGATTAGTTGGAAAAGTAAATAGTTAGCGCACATATACTTTACAAATTAAGACTCTGTCATCACTTTTTATCATTATGATGTTGTGTTGACTGGAACTCAATGTCTCTCATTACCAGCACATAGAAAAATTGACAGAAATTATTAAGAGTGTGGAAATTATTATGACAACGACTACATTATGTACCAATAAATCAGATCAGTCCCAAAGCCCTGCATTTGAATCTGCCTCATCCATCAGACTTTTCCCCCAACGTCCTCCGACGTCAACGTTTGAACCGACAAAACCGATATAAGCACCGTCTGTATCAGCTCTAGCTGCCTCACGAAACCATGGCGCCGAAGCAATTAAGGTCAATAGGTCGCAGTCAAGCCATCAACGCCATCCAAGCCTGCGAAGCTTCAGCGGTGGCATCCATGCCAACCTCCTCCCATAGTTGGCAGGAGGCCGAGTTTGACGGCCTCTGAAAATGTTGACCTGAGCATTGGAACTTCTGCAAACGAAAAGGTAGGCGTAGCGTTATTGTTTTGATACACTCACTATCTTTGGCAACATATAGCTCATCATCATCATCATTGTTATCATTATGATTTTCCTCACCATCATCATCACCATCATCATCATCATCATCATCATCATCATCATCATCATCATCGTTATTATTATTATTATCATTATTATTATTATTATTATTAAACCCTTATTATTATTATTATTATTATTATTATTATTGTTATTATTATTGTTATTACTATTCCGGAGAGAGAGAGAGCTCTCCTCAGATGTGATATAATATTGTTATGACAGGAGTATGATATGATATGTTATAATATGCTATGATATAATATGAATGATACGGTATGCTATAATATGATATTATATGATATGGTACGGATAAGATATATTGTACAGACAGACAGAGAGACAGAGATGGTATGATATGTTAAATGTTATGATATGATATGATACACCTATAATGAGATTGTTTTGACAGACAGACAGTCAGACATACATACGATATGATATAATATATTAGGATATGGTATGATATGATACGGTATGGTTTAATAATATGTCCTTCTGTCCTGAGAACAGAATCCAATTCAGAAGCTCTCCCTCCAGAGAGATCGAGAGAAGAGGGAGGAGATAGGGTGAGAGGGAGGGGCTTGGCTTTCTTCCGTCCTAGTTGGAGGAGAGAGAGAGAGAGAGAGAGAGAGAGAGAGAGAGAGAGAGAGAGACAGACAGACAGACAGACAGACAGACAGACAGAGACATGACACGGAGTGTGGGAGGGAGATATTGTTATGAGACAGGAGACAGAGAGAGAGAGAGAGAGAGAGAGAGAGAGAGAGAGAGAGAGAGAGAGAGAGAGAGAGAGAGAGAGAGAGAGAGAGAGAGAGAGAGAGAGAGACAGACAGAGAGTATGAGACAGACATGATATGTTATAATATGCTGTGGGAGGGAGAGAGAGGGGGAGGGAGAGAGAGAGAGAGAGAGTTAGAGTGAGGAGCAAGAAATGAAATGGAAATTAAGGGACTGTGACAGTTGCCGCAGTCAATATGATATTATATATGATATGGTACGATATAATATATGATATATGATATGATATGTTAAATGTTATGATATGATATGATACTTCAATTGATTGAAAAGAACATTTTATGATGTATGGACTTGATTCAGCCACTTAAGGTGTTGTAGCTGTAGGGAGGGGTGTAGTGTTGTGATCTTGTAAGAGAGAAAGAGAGAGAGAGAGAGAGAGAGAGAGAGAGAGAGAGAGAGAGAGAGAGAGAGAGAGAGAGAGAGAGAGAGAGAGAGAGAGAGAGAGAGAGAGAGAGAGAGAGAGAGAGGGCAGGGCAAGGCAGAGACAGAGAGGGCAGAGAGAGAGAGAGAGAGAGAGAGAGAGAGAGAGAGAGAGAGAGAGAGAGAGAGAGAGAGAGAGAGAGAGAGAGAGAGAGAGAGAGAGAGAGAGAGAGAGAAGAGAGAGAGGAGAAGAGCGAGAAACGAAGAGAGAGAGAACGAGAGAGAGAGAGAGAGAGAGAGAGAGAGAGAGAGAGAGAGAGAGAGAGAGAGAGAGAGAGAGAGAGAGAGAGAGAGAGAGAGAGAGAGAGAGAGCGAGAGAGAGAGAGAGAGAGAGAGAGAGAGAGAGAGAGAGAGAGAGAGAGAGAGAGAGAGAGAGAGAGAGAGAGAGAGAGAGAGAGAGAGAGAGAGAGAGAGAGAGAGGGAGGAACAGAGAGAGAGAGAGAGAGAGAGAGAGAGAGAGAGAGAGAGAGAGAGAGAGAGAGAGAGAGAGAGAGAGAGAGAGAGAGAGAGAGAGAGAGAGAGAGAGAGAGAGAGAGAGAGGAGGGCGACGACGAGAAAGAGAGAGAGAGAGAGAGAGAGAGAGAGAGAGAGAGAGAGAGAGAGAGAGAGAGAGAGAGAGAGAGAGAGAGAGAGAGAGAAAGAAGACAGACAGACAGACGGGGAGGGAGGGAGGGAGGGGGGTCACGACGACACTGGTTCAAGGTGTTGCAGCTGAACCAATGTAGTGTTGTGGAGGTTTATTTTTCAATTGATTGAAAAGAATATTTTTGTGGACTTGATTCAGCCAAGTTCTTCTATTGGTTCAAGGTGTTGCAAATGTAGGTTTAATTCTACTTTTCCTCACTTGCCTCAGGTGTGAATGAGTACACAGCTATAGTTATAGAAATATCTTGTCAGAGTGCTAGTACGCAATCTCTAACAGGCTGGTGTACTGTACGCGACCCAGGGAGTTGAGATGGACTTTGAATGAAACGGCCTGCTGGAGGATAAATGATGTACAGTCGGTGAGCCTACACTAGTGCCGGTATACAGACTATAAATCCATCTTTATCTTTTATCTTTATCTTTATATTTATCACTGAACAAAGGTCATAATTTAAATATGACTTCCTTAAAAAAAAAACAACGATTATTCTCCAAAACATCGAAATTAACGGATAGATTCATATGATTAGTTATTATGAAATCATTCGTTGTAGTAACATCTACGCGAAAATAAGATACACAATTTACGTTGGTTTTCTTTTCCAATTTCAAATAAAGCCTACGTGAATGTGCATAACAATATTGTATAAAGAATAATGTGTATGTGCTTGAGTAAATCTTTCGTATCAATTGTTTTTTGTACATGTATGTATTAAAATTAATCATGTATGCATGTGTTGGAGTTAATCTTTTGTATATGTATAAGTATATGTGTAACATAGTTACTTGTAGTTTTGCAGGGCATTTCCTTAGCAGAGGAGTCTATGATGTAATCAATTTTAGTGTGTGTAAAACCCCAATTGAGTTTGTGAAGTAATCGTTTGGGTGTGCCCTAGTATCGATTTAGTAACTATTCTCGTCATATACTCGCATTTACAAACTGACGTGTGCTGACAGTTCTTTTTCTGACAAGTTATCACCTATACTATACTATTCCAACTCCAACTATTGCAGTCAGATAGCAATAGACCTCGTACTAACAAAATGTCACATAGTAAAGACCACGTGCACAGTTTCGGAAGGTGGCGAAGGACACTCCATTAGGGAGTGGGACAGTGGGTGGCCTCCCTGGACTCTGCATGGCTATAGGTTGTGGCTCGACCTTTGCACAGTTGGAGTCGAGACATTTCCAACATGCATGGGCGCAGGGACATTAGAAATAATGTTAACAAATCTAGGAGTTGATATAACCACCAGCATGTTTTTAACGCTCAACCATATTCATGAAGGAATACGCAATCACACACATAGCATGAAACAAGATGTGCTGTTTTGTTGGCCTTAGTTGTGTTCGGTCGGAGCCTTCCCAATTGTTCACCATAAGCGCTTTGCTGGGCAAGCGTGGGTCCGGGTGCGATGTCTTTTTTAGTTTAGTCCCATGTACCGTAAGCCCTATCACCACGACAAGGAGGCACCGACGTATGGGTGAAAACAAAGATACTAGTACCTTTGGTGAAGAAAGGCATTTGGGCTTAGCATAACATTTTCTATGACAGTAATCAATGTCTTGGGCATTTTTATAGTAGCGGTAGATCTTCGCATATCCCTTTCTACGACAGTATTAAATGTCTTGGACATTTTTTATAATACCGGTAGATCTTAGCATATCCCTTTCTACGACAGTATTAAATGTCTTGGGCATTTTTATACTACCAGTAGATCTTAGCATATCCCTTTCTACGACAGTATTAAATGTCTTGGGCATTTCTATAGTACCAGTAGATCTTAGCATATCCCTTTCTACGACAGTATTAAATGTCTTGGACATTTTTATAGTACCGGTAGATCTTAGCATATCCCTTTCTACGACAGTATTAAATGTCTTGGGCATTGTTATAATACTAATACCGGTACATCTTTGCATATGCCTTTCTACGACAGTATTAAATGTCTTGGACATTTTTATAATACCGGCAGATCTTAGCATATCCCTTTCTTTCTACGACATCATTGCATGTCTTGGGCATTTTTATAGTACCGTAGATCTTAGCATATCCCTTTCTACGACAGTATTAAATGTCTTGAGCATTTTTACAATACCGGTAGATCTTAGCATATCCCTTTCTACGACAGTATTAAATGTCTTGGACATTTTTATAGTACCGGTAGATCTTAGCATATCCCTTTCTACGACACTGTTAAATGTCTTGGACATTTTTATAGTACCGGTAGATCTTAGCATATCCCTTTCTACGACAGTATTAAATGTCTTGGACATTTTTATAATACCGGTAGATCTTAGCATATCCCCTTTCTACGACACTGTTAAATGTCTTGGACATTTTTATAGTACCGGTAGATCTTAGCATATCCCTTTCTACGACACTGTTAAATGTCTTGGACATTTTTATAGTACCGGTAGATCTTAGCATATCCTGTCTACGACAGTATTGAATGTCGGGCATTTTTATAATACAGGTAGATCTTAGCATATCCCTTTCTACGACACTGTTAAATGTCTTGGACATTTTTATAGTACCGGTAGATCAAAGTTGCAGAAACTTTCCTGGCAAACATAAAAAAATATCAGAGAAGCAGGATTTGGTGTGCAGACTGACATGAACCGTCTTATGAAAAGTGGTTTAGACAGAGCAGAGGAGGTAATGAGACAACGGCTTAGTGGTTTGAAAGAGCTGGATAAGACGGTGTGGATATCATCACCGCTTTGTTGTCTTGCAATGTTCATACTGATTGTTTAAAAGTAAAATGCAAATCTTTCTCACAACATTGTGATAATGACGTTGATAATGAAATATTTTATTAGGATATTCATTGTGATAATGACGTTGATAATGAAATATTTTATTAGGATATTCATTGTGATAATGACGTTGATAATGAAATATTTTATTACGATATTCATTGTGATAATGACGTTGATAGTGAAATACTTTATTAGGATATTCATTGTGATAATGACGTTGATAGTGAAATACTTTATTAGGAGATTCATTGTGATAATGACGTTGATAATAAAATACTTTATTAAGATATTCATTGTGATAATGACGTTGATAATGAAGTACTTTATTAGGATATTCATTGTGATATTGATACTGACGTTGATAATGAAGTACTTTATTAGGATATTCATTGTGATAATGACGTTGATAGTGAAAAACTTTATTAGGATATTCATTGTGATACTGATACTGACGTTGATAGTGAAGTACATTATTAGGATATTCATTGTGATACTGATACTGACGTTGATAGTGAAGTACATTATTAGGATATTCATTGTGATAATGACGTTGATAATGAAGTACTTTATTAGGATATTCATTGTGATAATGACGTTGATAGTGAAAAACTTTATTAGGAGATTCATTGTGATAATGACGTTGATAGTGGAAAACTTTATTAGGATATTCATTGTGATAATGACGTTGATAGTGAAGTACATTATTAGGATATTCATTGTGATAATGACGTTGATAGTGAAAAACTTTATTAGGATATTCATTGTGATACTGATACTGACGTTAATAGTGAAGTACATTATTAGGATATTCATTGTGATAATGACGTTGATAATGAAGTACTTTATTAGGATATTCATTGTGATATTGATAATGACGTTGATAATGAAGTACTTTATTAGGATATTCATTGCGATATTGATAATGACGTTGATAATGAAGTACTTTATTAGGAGATTCATTGTGATAATGACGTTGATAGTGGAAAATTTTATTAGGATATTCATTGTGATACTGATACTGACGTTGATATTGAAGTACTTTATTAGGATATTCATTGTGATAATGATGTTGATAATGAAGTACTTTAGTAGGATATTCATTGTGATAATGATGTTGATAATGAAGTACTTTATTAGGATATTCATTGTGATATTGACTTGATAGAGGAGTACTTTATTAGGATATTCATTGTGATAATGACTTGATAGAGAAGTACATTATTAGGATATTCATTGTGATAATGACGTTGATAATGAAGTACTTTATTAGGATATTCAGTGTGATATTGATAATGACGTTGATAATGAAGTACTTTATTAGGATATTCATTGTGATAATGACGTTGATAATGAAGTACTTTATTAGGATATTCATTGTGATAATGACGTTGATAGTGAAATACTTTATTAGGATATTCATTGTGATAATGACGTGCAGTTCCTAGGCCTATCAAACATTTGAAGCAGATTATTAGATTCGAAAGTCCTGATGTGTTTCGAAACTTGAGATTCTCTGTCATTGCTTCATGCTGTAGGCGTATCAATAGCAAGTTATGAAATAAAGTATATTTGAGTGTTAGCAGACTAAAGGAGTAAAGCTGGTTTTAACATACTTGCAATCAACAATAGGTCAAAAGGAATTAAAAGTGCTGGCTTTTGTTAGCATTGCAAAATATAAAAAAAAAATTAAGTAAGATAAAGTTATTGACCAGTTTCCATAGATGAAATTTCACCATATCTTCTCTTGATGATTGTGAATGTACATTTCGGCCTAATTTCAACTGTTTGTTTTAAAGGAATCTTCGATCCTAAATTTTTAAGCCACGTAACCAGCCCGTCTGCTTCACGCCCTGATAGTATTAGGAAGTGACAGTGACGCGTTGTGGACTAAGTTTTGGAGGGATGTGAATGCAAAGAGTTGGGTGTTTTTTTAAAAGATAAATGTGCATTTAGACTAGTTTAACAAAAATATCAACCTCACATTTTCTGTAGACTGAGTACCATAATATGATAAATGAAAACCTCTCACGAAACAGGAGGGAAGATACACTGGGTAACATAATATGAGATATGAAAACCTACCAGGCAATAGAAGAGAAGATACGCTGAGTAACATAATATGAGATATAAAAACCTACAAGGCAACAGGACAGAAGATGCAATGAGTAACATAATATGAGATATGAAAACCTACAAGGCAACAGGACAGAAGATACAATGAGTAACATAATATGAGATATGAAAACCTACCAGGCAACATAACAGAAGATACAATGAGTAACATAATATGAGATATGAAAACCTACCAGGCAACATAACAGAAGATACAATGAATAACATAATATGAGATATGAAAACCTACCAGGCAACATAACAGAAGATACAATGAATAACATAATATGAGATATGAAAACCTACCAGGCAATAGGACAGAAGATACAATATCAATGAGTAACATAATATGAGATATGAAAACCTACCAGGCAATAGGAGAGAAGATACATTGAGTAACATAATATGAGATATGAAAACCTACCAGGCAACATAACAGAAGATACAATGAGTAACATAATATGAGATATGAAAACCTACCAGGCAACAGGGAAGAAGATACAAAGAGTAACATAATATGAGATATTAAAGCCTACCAGGCAACCTAACAGAAGATATATTGAGTAACATAATATGATATATGAAAACCTACCAGGCAACATAACAGAAGATACAATGAATAACATAATATGAGATATGAAAACCTACAAGGCAACAGGACAGAAGATACAATATCAATGAGTAACATAATATGAGATCTGAAAACCTACCAGGCAACAGGACAGAAGATACATTGAGTAACATAATATGAGATATGAAAACCTACAAGGCAACATAACAGAAGATACAATGAGTAACATAATATGAGATAGGAAAACCTACCAGGCAACATAACAGAAGATACAATGAGTAACATAATATGAGATAGGAAAACCTACCAGGCAACAGGACAGAAGATACAATGTCAATGAGTAACATAATATGAGATATGAAAACCTACTAGGCAATATAACAGAAGATACAATGAGTAACATAATATGAGATATGAAAACCTACTAGGCAATATAACAGAAGATACAATGAGTAACATAATATGAGATATGAAAACCTACTAGGCAATATAACAGAAGATACAATGAGTAACATAATATGAGATATGAAAACCTATCAGGCAACAGGACAGGAGATACATTGAGTAACATAATATGAGATATGAAAACCTACAAGGCAACAGGACACAAGATACGATGTCAATGAGTAACATAATATGAGATATGAAAACCTATCAGGCAACATAACAGAAGATACAATGAGTAACATAATATGAGATAGGAAAACCTACAAGGCAACAGGACAGAAGATACATTGAGTAACATAATACTAGAACCAGCTTGAAATCAACTACTTTGAGATTAGAACCAGCTTGAAATCAACTACTTTGAGACTAGAACCCGCTTGAAATCAACTACTTTGAGACTAGAACCAGCTTGAAATCATCTACTTTGAGATTAGAACCAGCTTGAAATCAACTACTTTGAGACTAGAACCCGCTTGAAATCATCTACTTTGAGATTAGAACCAGCTTGAAATCAACTACTTTGAGATTAGAACCAGCTTGAAATCATCACTTTGAGATTAGAACACTGAAACTTGGAAATCAACTACTTTGAGACTAGAACCAGCTTGAAATCAACTACTTTGAGACTAGAACCCAGCTTGAAATCAACTACTTTGAGACTAGAACCCGCTTGAAATCAACTACTTTGAGACTAGAACCCGCTTGAAATCAACTACGTTGAGACTAGAACTAAACAGCTTGAAATCAACTACTTTGAGACTAGAACCAGCTTGAAATCAACTACTTTGAGACTAGAACCCGCTTGAAATCAACTACTTTGAGACTAGAACCCGCTTGAAATCAACTACTTTGAGACTAGAACCCGCTTGAAATCAACTACTTTGAGACTAGAACCCGCTTGAAATCAACTACTTTGAGACTAGAACCAGCTTGAAATCAACTACTTTGAGACTAGAACCCGCTTGAAATCAACTACTTTGAGACTAGAACCCGATTGAAATCAACTACTTTGAGACTAGAACCCGCTTGAAACCAACTACTTTGAGATTAGAACCGCTTGAAATCAACTAATTTGAGATTAGAACCCGCTTGAAATCATCTACTTTGAGACTAGAACCCGCTTGAAATCAACTACTTTGAGACTAGAACCGGCTTGAAATCAACTGCTTTGAGACTAGAACCCGCTTGAAATCAACTGCTTTGAGACTAGAAACCGCTTGAAATCAACTACTTTGAGATGAGAACCCGCTTGAAATCATCTACTTTGAGACTAGAACCCGCTTGAAACCAACTACTTTGAGACTAGAACCCGCTTGAAATCAACTGCTTTGAGACTAGAACCGCTTGAAACCAACTACTTTGAGATTAGAACCAGCTTGAAATCAACTACTTTGAGACTAAAACCCGTTTGAAATCAACTGCTTTGAGACTAGAATCCGGTTGAAACCAACTGCTTTGAGACTAGAACCCGCTTGAAACTAACTACTTTGAGACTAGAACCCGCTTGAAATCAACTACTTTGAGATTAGAACCCGCTTGAAATCAACTACTTTGAGACTAGAACCTGCTTGAAATCAACTACTTTGAGACTAAAACCGCTTGAAACAACTGCTTTGAGACTAGAACCCGCTTGAAATCAACTACTTTGAGACTAGAACCCGCTTGAAACCAACTACTTTGAGACTAGAACCCGCTTGAAACCAACTACTTTGAGACTAGAACCCGCTTGAAATCAACTTCTTTGAGATTAGAACCCGCTTGAAATCAACTACTTTGAGACTAGAACCCTCTTGAAATCAACTACTTTGAGACTAGAACCCGCTTGAAATCAACTACTTTGAGACTAAAAACCACTTGAAATGCTTGAAATCAACTACTTTGAGACTAGAACCCGCTTGAAATCAACTACTCTGACTAGAAGTAGAACCCGCTTGAAATCAACTACTTTGAGATTAGAACCCACTTGAAATCAACTACTTTAAGACTAGAACCGGCTTGAAATCAACTACTTTGAGACTAGAACCCGCTTGAAATCAATTACTTTGAGATTAGAAACCGCTTGAAATCAACTACTTTGAGACTAGAACCCGCTTGAAATCAACTACTTTGAAATTAGAAACCGCTTGAAATCAACTACTTTGAGATTAGAACCCGCTTGAAATCAACTACTTTGAGATTAGAAACCGCTTGAAATCAACTACTTTGAGACTAGAATCCGTTTGAAATCAACTACTTTGAGACTAAAACTCGTTTGATATGAACTATTTTGAAACTACAACCTGTTTGAAATCATCTACTTTGAGACTAGAACCCGTTTGAAATCAACTGCTTTGAGACTAAAACCCGCTTGAAATCAATTACTTTGAGACTAGAACCAGCTTGAAATGAACTACTTTGAGACTAAAACCACCTTGAGACTAAAATCCACTTTGAGACTTGAAATCAAATACTTTGAGACTGGAACCGCTTGAAATCAACTACTTTGAGACTGGAACCCGCTTGAAATCAACTACTTTGAGACTAGAACCAGCTTGAAATCAACTACTTTGAGACTGGAACCCGCTTGAAATCAACTACCTTGAGACTGGAACCCGCTTGAAATCAACTACTTTGAGACTAAAACCAGCTTGAAATCACCTTTTGGAGACTAGAATCAGCTTGAAATCAACTACCTTGAGACTGGAACCCGCTTGAAATCAACTACTTTGAGACTAGAACCAGCTTGAAATCAACTACTTTGAGACTAGAACCCGTTTGTTTCATTTGCTTTTACATTTATTATTAAACAAGTGTCTTATCCAAGTGATTTGTTACTTGTGTTGTCTGAATGAAATTATTAACATTGATCATGGCTACTCCATCTCGTTCTATCTTATTTATTGCTGTGTTCCTTTGTATTTCGTCCCTATTATTGTCCCAGAAAAAACTATTAAATATATCTTGGAGTTCTTTTATTAACCCAGGATCTGGGTCAGGAAGACCTTGTAAAACATGTATAATTCTTGGACAACAAGATTGATTTAATGACCACTATTTTTCCATACCGAGTATGGGATCTTTTCCTCAATGAGACTTTGTTTTATTTTAGCCATATGTTTCAAGAGTTTGATGTTTGAGATATTTTCTAAGTGAGAATTTGATACCTTATATTGTGCATTTTTTTTTTTTTTTGCGGGGAAGGGGATTCACATTGAGCTTACTTTCCTTGCTAAAACTTGGTTCATGAGGTCTAGCACATCCAATCCTTCAAAATTGATGGTTAGGTCTGTATATCGAAAACATTCCTACAGAGTATTCATGCAGTGGTCAAACAACTTTTCACTTCCATCAATAAAAAGACTAGCGTCATCAGCATATTGATTTATCTTTATATCTAGGCCAAACAAGTGTACCCTTTAATGTTTGTTTTGTATCTTATCATATGTGCCAATATTTTTCGCTGTATATGCCAGTATTTCGCTGTATGTGCCAGTATTTTGCTGTATGTGCCAGCATTTCGCTGTATGTGCCAGTAGGTAGAGAAAACTATTGTCAGAGTGTTAGTACGAAAAGCCTAACGGACTCTGCTTTTGTTATTTTCCTTTTTAATTTCTTTTTATCTTTTATGGAGATATTTCCTCCCAGACAGTTACTCCAAAGGTCAATTTACTTTGAATGGTAGCGGTGTTTTATATATTTTTAGTAGATCATTTCTTACCTCAAAAGATCTCAGTTTTCGCAGAAAGTACAAACGCTGATTCGCTCGTTTGTACAGTGTATCCACATGAGAGTGCCAGTTTAATTTATTATTTATTAAAAGTCCTAAATATTTATAGACGCTTTAGACTGTCTAGTAATTTTTACGTTTTCGTCGTGGATTTGAAGCGGTTGATATTATTAAATTTTCTCCTAAAATCGAAAATAATTTCTTTCGTTTTGGTGACGTTGATCCGGAGGAAATTGTCCTCAAACCATTTGACAAACTTTACAACCTTTGCAAAGTAAGATGACTCATCTTCAAATAAAAAGCCCTGAATAGTTGAATCATCAGCAGATTTGATAAGCTTTACATTTGAAGAAGATGTTCTAAAATCATTTGTATAAACAGTGTAAAGAACAGGTGACAAAATGAACTCCAAAGTAATGCTGACAAAGCAGGACTACGGTTTAACGCAAGAAAACGTGAAACCATGATAATGGAAAATGCAGAGACACACACCATTGGGCGGGAAGAGAGGATCAAACAGACAGAAGATTTTTCTTACTTTGGCAGCAAAAATTCTCCACGACACATCAATAGACAAGGCAATACCAATTAAAATTAACAAAGCAATAAATGTTAATGCAATATTTGGAAAACTTAACAATATCATCATATCGAAAACCATGCAAGAATTGCATTGAATTGAATTTAATGCATTTTATTATCCATGAAGGGAAATTTGTTTTTGCTACTGTGAGTACATGCAACGTAGAATAAGTATAAACTACAAATACTATGAAACAATGAAGTGTAAATTACGAGTAATTCATGAACTTTAGCATGATAATGTAACACAATTATAATAAATCAAATATACATGTAGTTCTATACAATGTTACCGGCCTACTGCAGTACTATTTCTTTTATCATTATATACAGGGCTACAGCATTATCAATACATGCTGTATGGATGTGAAAGTCGGCAAAGCTACGCTAAAGACGAAACAAGACTCAATGCGTTCCGACAACGATGGAGGGGGAGTCGGTCGGTAGTCCAGAGGCAAGGTATCGGTTTCTCAACAAAAAGGTCGGGGTTCAAACACCGACAGTCGCAAAATTTACTCGACTTATTTTTGGAGTAAAGCCTACCACCCCCCCCCCTCCCCGTCCCTGGTCCAGGTAGGTGGGTCGACACCTTGTCCAATGGGACACGGACGATACAAAAGAAGTCCTGTTGCAGATCACAATACTCGGTGCACGTTGAAGATTCCTTGGCTGTTGTAGTTTACAGGGCAGTCCAGGTGAAAGAAAAATCCTACCAAAACAGCCCAGGTCACCTTAGTTGTGGATGTGGGTAAATTCAAAATAAAAACCCCCAAAAACCCCAAGAACGATGTCTCTGCGCTGAGGCCACTTGCCCTCTTGCAGGCCAAAGCTAAAGATAAACACGTGTGTGACCAGCCGGCTTTAGCTACCTGTTTCGCCGCAATGTCAACAGAAGGGCCCGACAAATTGTCTCAACAAGAAAACAAACTTGGTTCTCCTGAGTGCTAGTCAGATGTTCTAGATGTTATAGGTGATAGGTTTCCAGGTAACTGGCACAAAATTGACGTCAAACGGTGGCTGCATCAGGAATGTTTACACGATATTGTACTCTTTGATTAAAAGGGTTTTCTGCTCTCCTCCCTCCCACACCCACCCTCCCTTTCGACTCAGGTGTGAATTAACATGTAATACCAAGCTTATAGTAGCTTTTGTCAGAGTGTTAACATGAAGCACTTAATAACTGCCCTGTTATGTGTCGGTGCAGAACAAGTTTAGGGCTCCCACCCTGCAGCCAATTCGACCCAATTATTGAACATCTGTGTAGAGTAGATTTTGATTTCTTTCCAGCATACTTATGCCCCCCCTCCCCAAGATCTTATGGCCCCTGCAAAGACCCCATGCCCCTCACCCCCAAGATCTTATGGACCCTGCAAAGACCTCATGCCCCTCCCCCAAGATCTTATGGACCCTGCAAAGACACCATGCCCCCCAGATCTTATGGCCCTGCAAAGGCCCCCTCTCTTCGAGGGGACTCGGTAGTCTAGAGGCAAGGTGTCGGTCTCACAACCAAAAGGTAGTGTGGGTTCCAGACCCGCCAACGGTTGAAAGATTGTCGCGAGTTTTTTTTAGCAAAACCCCCACCCCCCCCCTCCCCACCCCCTGGTCCTGGTAAATGGATCGACATCTAGTCCCATCTGAGACGGACGATAAAATGGAGGTCCCGTGTGCAGATCACAACACTTTGTGCACGTTAAAAATCCATTGGCTGATGGCTGTTTACAGGGCAGTCCGGGCAAAATTAAAAATCCTATCAAAACTCCCGAGATCACGTTAGTTGTGAAAGTGGGTAGGCCTAAATTAAGTTACATTTTTAAAACCTTTCTTCCGTGGGCCTGGATGTCCTGTACGCTCACCAGGGAGTTGAGAAAGAATTCTGATTGAAATGGCTTGCTGAGGTATAATTTATCTTAAGTCGGTGAGCCTGCACTTGTGAGAGATACGGGCGGGCTCACCTATAAAACCGTCTTTTATCTTTACGGGGGTCTCGGTAGTCCAGAGGAAATGTGTCGACGCCTCTCAACCTAAAGGTCGTGGGTTCAAGCCGTGGCAGGTTGAACATTTTTCTCAAGTTTTTATTCGAGTAAAACCTACCCGAGTCTCCTAGTCCCATTGGAGACGGACCATAAAAAAGGATGTCTGCAGATCACAACACTGTGCACGTTGAAGATCCCTGGGTTATTTAGAGGACAGTCTGGGCAAAATTAAGCCCCCGATATCACCTTAGTTGTGGATGTGGGTAAAATCAAATCAAATTTTTAAAAACTTGTATCTTTACCTTTACGAAACTTGAAATTACATTCCTCGAAAATGATGTTATGTCTATATTCTAGATTCTAGAACTTGATTTAATTGATTATGTGAATAGACACACATGAAACTCGCACAAAAAAGCACCGTCTCCACGTCAGAATTGTGGTCATTTCGTCAGCCAAAAGCTGGCTTTCATAATGTTACCTTAGCAACACAACAAAGTAGCTAGATCTTCATAGACTACAATATAGATGAAGTAATCATTTCTTCAAGCTTGATGTTCGAGGCCTAAGTACCTTTTCGACAAATCAGGTAGATATCCCTAGATCTAGACATTTCCAACAATATTAATTTTTGACACATCTAATCTTTATTTCTTGATCTAGAATCTAGAGAAGGATTAGCAGACTTTTTTTACTATGGCACCCACTCCCTGATACACTAGAGCTAGGTCTAGCTGTAGATCTAGATTCTAGATCTATTTGTAAAGGCCAAACCAACATATTTCTGGCTGCTGAATACAAATTTAGCCACTAAAATCGTCGCAAACTAATGTTTGTACACCAGAGCAGCACAAAAGTGTGTAGATTATACTGTATTCTAGAATTCTAGCTCTATGCCTAGTATTCCTAATATGTTTTCAATACTGACTTTATCAGTATTTGTTTATTACTAATTACTATTATTAGTATTATTCACTAGACCTATTTCTCTCAGGAAGCTAGCTCTAGATTCTAAATTGCTCTGTAGCTTTTTAGGCTATCTGTGTTACTCGCATTTCATCTTTACAACCGTCACAAATCAATACTTTTTGAAATGTTGATGCTTTTATTTGGAAATAGACTTAGATCTAGATTAGATTCTAGATTCTAATCAAAATCTAGAAATCTAGATCTAATTCCAAACAAAAGCATCACTTCAAAACGTAATGATTTGCGACGGTTGTAAAGATAAAATTCGTGCAACTCGGATAAAGATCTAAAACGATATTATTCAATGCATGAGAATGATAGATCTAGAATCTAGATTTAGTAAAGAAAATACCCTTAGTTGGAATTAGTCTAGATTCTAGATCTAGACTTTGCCTACAAGTGCTTAGGTCAGCAGAAATACATTGGTTTGGCCTCGAAAAGTAAATTTATAGTGTATCAGAGCGTGGGAGTGATAGATCTAGTAACAAAATTACCACCTATCGAGATCTGCAAGTGTTTGAAATGCACGATAATTTAATTAATTAATAGGCCTAATAGAGAGGAGGATCGAGTGTATCATTTAATGTACATTACGATCACTGGCTTACCATTCGCTAATATTGCAGGATGTGATGTGTGCGGTAATTGTTCGGAAAGTGACCGCCGAACCAAATGCAATTTTCAGTGACATAAGTTAGATCTCTAGCTCTATTATCTATTCTTATCTTAATCTACATTCTAAAATTGAGGCACACCTTGGGTAAATGCTTCCTTCACGCTATAATGCTGTTCATGAGTTGTTCATGTACATCTAAATCTAAATCTAGATCTAGACAAATATTTATAAATGACATGGCGTGCGCCATAACTGCTGAAGGGAAAGATGATGGTATCGCCATGACAATACCTAATATCTTCTAGTCAAGACGATACCAATTAATCTTCCAATTAAGAAACATCTATTTTAAGCAAATTCTATCCCCATTCTTTATCCTGCACCCCTGTTATAACCGGTTTCTATTGTATTATGTTACGGACAATGTTCCCTCTAAGCTATGCGCGTGTGCGTGCACACACAAGGAAGAAACGGTGCGCATAGTTGAAAAATATATGCGCACACCAATAAAGAAAAACGGTACCAGAAAAATTTCTTGTCACTCTTTGAACCTTGCTCCACCAGCTAAGAAAAAGCACATGTCTCTGTGCTCCCAGACTAATTTGACCTATTTACATAAATGTACATACCAATTCTACAAGAACAAACATACCAGAACCCAAAAGCAAATGCATCACTTCTTGGTCCACCTTATTCCATCCAGTTGAAAGTTGTTTATTAGGAGCAGGTTAACGCCTCCTTATAGGGTCATGCCCCCCCCCCCCCCCCCCACGCTTACTCACCATTCGTTTCATCGTCAGAACAATGCCAAACTCAACCATGGCGGGAATTCTTGCATTACCCCATTCCACGAAACCATTTATTTCTACTGAAAACTGATAATAAATGACGAGCGCAACCAATAAAGACAGAACGAACACGTGACGTTTCGGGTGTAACCCTTTGTCAGACAGCAGCTGAGAAATGTATATAATCTATCCTCTAGCTTAGTCGTTAACCGTGTTGGGAATACTACTTTTTCTTATTCCCAACCGTGTTGGAATACTTCTTCTTTTCTTCTTATCCTCGTGGTGCGTGGGAAGCACACAAGGCCGACATAGTGGATTGTCATTGAACACGATCAGATGCCAATTTTGTCATCTGCCCCCATGTCCGTCCCTGGATCTTCGTCTTTTTTTCGATGCTTCTCCTCCAGATTTCTAGCGGGTGACCTCTCTTCCTTGTTCCCTGAAGGGTCCATCTGAGGGCTATTTTAGAGATGGGTTCAGCATTCATTCTAAGGATGTGACTGGTTCACTTCCATCTTCTCTTCCTCACAATCTGGGATATTGACTCGTGTTGTTCTTTCTTGAAGGTCGTTGTTTGATATCGGGTTTGGCCAAAATATTTTGAGGATCTTTTTGAGACATTTAGTTTGAAAGGTGTCCAGCTTTCTGCAGATATTATTTGTTGTTTTCCAAGAATCAGCGACCATAGAGGACAGCTAGAATATCAGATGTGTAGAATGAGTTTTATTTTAATTGAGATGTTTCAAATGTTTTCTTACATTTAACCTTTCTCTGATCTCATCTTCAGAATTTCCGTTTTGAGTAATTTTACTTCCGAGATATGTGAAAGCTTGTATATCTTCAATCTCCTTGTTTCCAAGTTTCACCGGTAGTTAATCCTCATCATTTTTGTTATTCCAATATTTATGTGTAGCCCCAGTTTTTGTGCATTGTTATCATCACATCATCGAAAGTGTGTGAAAGCTGCGAGCTCCCAGGAAATCCGATTGTATATCTGTGATCTTCTGTGACAAGAGTACAACATCATCAGCAAAATCAACTTACTTGCTTACTGCCTATTATGCCAGTTGGCATATAGGGCAGCA
This sequence comes from Doris montereyensis, assembly GCA_037039925.1. Taxonomy (NCBI): domain Eukaryota; kingdom Metazoa; phylum Mollusca; class Gastropoda; order Nudibranchia; family Dorididae; genus Doris; species Doris montereyensis. The sequence goes on along the minus strand of JAXRKP010000093.1, from coordinate 146,325 downwards.
ATGAAGGATCTCCATCTCTCTTTTCATGGCAAGCGTCTTTATGGAATTCCAGATTTCGCCCCAGTCTTTAATCTCATTCTCTGTTGTCCTCACGTTGTCTTTGGCCTGCCACGTCGCATTTTCCCTTCAGGGTCTATTGTAGGGCAGTCTTGGTGATGCTTTATTCTTCTTTTCTTAAAACATGCCCTATCCACCTCCATCTTTTAAAAAGGATGTCTTGCAAATCAAGGTCCTCTAATATTTCAGTGAATTTCCACCTTAGTCCTGTTTTCTTACTTTCAACAGAGTCTTTCATAATCCAATCGATAGCAAGGCAGAATAGAACAGGTGATATAATGCAGCCCTGTTTCACACCTGTGTTATGTTCAGGGTCTCCGTCAATTTATTTCCACCGATTACGTTAACACGGAAATCCATGTAAAGCATTTTGTCTATGCCAACTACCTTGGAGGGAATGCCAGTGTGGTAGGATGTTCCTGCGACCTCTGCGTCGGCACCCATCGCCTCGCCTTGAAAAGAAAGCGCGCTGCTACCAACCGAGCTAACTACGCTCCCTAAGATTTTAGACTCTCTGTTGCCTTTTTAAAAATTTCTACTTACGTTGGGGATAGCGTGTTGATGTCCAAGTCATTTTCTGCAGGTTTAATGATCGTGCGGAGCCTTGGCGTTTCTCTGTTTAAGACACACTCAAAGTGCGCTTTCCATATGCTTATTTGGTCGTACACACATACACACATACATAGGCCTACAAATGGACACATATACACATCTCTAAATACATGCATACATACATACATATAATATACTTACATGCATACATGCATGCATACATACTCGTACATACATACATACCCACATACATATATACACACATATATACATATATACAATATACACAATATACATACATACATACATACATACATACATACATACATACATACATACATACATAAAATATACACATACATACATGCATACATACATTTATACTTACATACACACATTTATACATACACACACACATACATACACATACATACATACACACACATACATACATACATACATACATACATACATACATACATACATACATACATACATACATACATACATACATACATACATACATACGTACATACGTACGTGTACATGCATATATACATAACATACATACAGACATATATTCAATAATAAAAAGTACCTCAGACACACACACGCACACACATTTATCCATTCGGGCACACACTGATACACGGATGGCTTTAAATGTCCCATACTCATACATGCTTTTCTTTCCAGTGTCTTTTCTTTCTGACGTCTGCACACTTTGTAGTACCAGCCACCCAGCCATCATGTCCTGTAACAAGAAAAACGGCGAAGACTGCAAGCCGCTGAACCCTGAGGTTATCCTAGACAACTGCAAGGATGAGAAAAAGCCAGATGAGCCGAAACCCAAGTGCCCCAAGCCCAAGGACAATGGTAATCACAGTCCTTGTGGCAAAAAAGAGGAGAAAAGTCATTGTAAGTAAAATGGCACCCGCCGCCGTCGGTACGCCTTTTTTCATGCGCAGACGATCAGGAAGATTGGATTCAACCAGCTTAATAAATTGACGTGGATGGGCAGAACTGAAAATGCAGTTAAGGTCTGAGAAGTTCAAGAGTCGAGCCTTCTCTGCGATGGCTCAGCGAGAGTGACCTCCCTTATGCTGCATCCGAAAGCCACCATTCTGCCGTCCTTCACAACTCTGACCGCACAGCCTCATGGAGGAAACATCTGCTGCCGGTTTCTATTCTTAGAATACTTGATATATGTCTCAAACTAAACGCAAGCTTGGCCAAGAACATGAAGTAGCTCTGAAATAAAACACCAAGAGCAAAAGTCTTCAATTATCTATTTATTTCCTGGCCATAGTGACGTGTGAATGAATGGATATATTATTATGGAGTGCGTATAGAGTTGTTCTGTGTTCTTCTTATTCTTGTTCTAGTTTTTTTTCTTGTTTGTGTGTGTGTGTGTGTGTGTTGTGTGTGTGACAATCTGTCTTGCTTTCCCAGCATAAATTATGTGTATTTTACATGTATATAACACATGTTTCTTAACATCACTGTCTTTTTCTTTCTTTCTTTCTCCTTTATGTTTTTCTTCTGACATCACATTGTGTGATGCCGGAGGTATTACTTAGATCTAGATTCTAAATATTTCTTGTTTGTTGTCTGACGAAGGGTTATACCCGAAACGTCACGTGTTTGTTCTGTCTTTATTAGTGGAGTTGTCACTTATTGTCATATTTCGCATGTATATAACACATATCTTTCACTTTAATTATTTCATGTACATTATTTCTTTACTGCTGGGCGGTTGGCGGTCGCTACTGATAGGTCTCACTTCCTTCCGTTGTTTCTAATCATCTATCTTTTAATCTTACTGTTTCCTCTTGAAATAAATCACCGCATATAATAGACGGGGTAAATTTAAATCAATCCATCAAGCTGTTTATGACCGCACGTGTGTGCAATTCCATTGCAGTTGGTCGGCTGATGACTGTCTATGTGTCTCTAGATAGTGGTTCTTAACCTTTTTATCCTCATTACCCCTAACTTTCGTTAAGCAAACTCTCCATTTCCCATCTCCCAAATCAACCCATTTCCTATCTCCCGAATCAACCCATTTCCCATCTCCCAAATCAACCCATTTCCCATCTCCCATATCAACCCATTTCCCATCTCTCAAATCAACCATTTTGAATAAAAAAAGTACAGTAACTTACGCGCTTACAAAAACATTTTAAAATTACCAATACATGGACACTGGATCCGAAGACCACACCTAGAGGTGGGAACATTGGGATACAGTGGACACTCTGGACACAGTTGGACGACATTGACCTTGCTGATGACCTAGCACTGCTTTCCCAAAATCGCAACACAGATGTAGGACAAGATCACCCATCTTGAGACAACATCAGCATGTTCCTATGGGGCTTATTGATAAACACCACTGCCAGTACTCCAGTCACAATAGGTGAACCCAAAAGGGAAATAACTCATTTGTGTACTTGGCAAGCGTAGTTGACAGGTACGGGACACCGACAGGGATGTCAGTCAGAATAGGCAAGGCCCGAGCAGCATTTATCATGCTCAAGAACATCTGGGCCTCAAGAGATACATACGGAAACAAAGATACGTGTCTTCAATTCGAAATTAAGTCGGTCCTGCTCTATGGCTGTGAGACATGGAGAATGGTTGGGACACTAAAACGGAAAATCCAGACATTTATCAACACCTGTCTGATGCGTATTTTAAGTGGCCTGAAAAGATAAGGATTGAAGACCTTTGGCAGCAAGCAGGACAGGAATCAGTGGCCATACAGATCCTGTGGAGATAGTGGGGTTGGATTGGACACACCCTTAGGAAACCAGCCTCCAACACCACACGCCAGTCCCTAACCTGGAACCCGCAGGGTAAAAGGAAAAGAGACCGACCTCACAGCGCCTGGAGTCGAGATCCTGAAGAGCAGATACGGGTGCAGGGGACCAACTGGATATGAATTCAATAGGCAGCCCAAAAAGAGAGTGCGATGGCGGGGTGTCGTCATGGCCTATGCTCATCCCAAAGCTACGGGCCTAAGTAGTAATTGTAATTAATATATGGACATAACTTCAATGCGATTAGGGATACTTTGGCAGCGATGAATGACTAGAACTAACGCTCTTAGTAAGTCTTACTCTTACTACTCTTAGAAACACAGTGAAAAAAAAAATCAACAATTGGAACATCTTGCGACTTTTGGACTGGTATTTTTGGCAACGAATGGTACAGTAATATATTAGTATTAAGTCCGATTTTGAAATTGCACATCGCAAATCTGCCTCCAGATCCAGCAATCTGTTTCGGATTTTTTATTTGTATTGACTCGCAAAGTGGAGGGGGCAAAAAAGGCAGCCAGCAATCTACTCTCAGCGGTTTTGCAGCAACTTTGGTTATGCATTCTGTACCATTGTCAAGAATTTCGTCAAAGTTTCATCGACAAAAGAGGTCTTAGCAGAAGAATCCTGAATAAAGGCCAAAAATATTGTTCTTGGATATAGTTTGCTTGCTTGTTTTAGTAGTTTTACTGTATAGCTCAAAATACCCCTTTCCCTAACACTAACACTGCAGGAAAATAAAGATGAAAATTGTCAGTAAATGATACTCCTGTATACAGGGTAGTTAATGTAATGACACTTGACACAAGATAATATAAAAGCCCCATAGGAACAAAGACGAGACAAACACAAGGTATAGACAGAAAAAAATGCTGACCACCATGGGGATCGAACCTGCGACCTCTGCGTCGGCACCCACGTACTTGGCCTTATGTGTATTCTTTTTATCCTCATTACCCCCAACTTTCGTTAATCAAACTCTCCATTTCCCATCTCCCAAATCAACCCATTTCCTATCTCCCAAATCTCCATTTCCCATTCCAAAAGGCAGCATGCTTTGTTTTCATGGCGAGGCGATGGGTGCTGACGCAGACGTCGCGGGTTAGAATATAGATCCCCATGGTGGCCAGGATTTTTTTCTGTCTATTCCTTGTGTTTGTCTCGTCTTTGTTCCTATGGGGCTTTCATATTATCTTGTTGTGTCATTAACTTCCGACATGCCCCTTGCCTCACTGTTTTTCTGTATACAGGGTAATAACACCACGCGTTTACTCCCATGATTCTTGTCGCTACACCCATTTCGAAGTACCACTATCAGTATTGATATAATAGCTGCTAGTGTGCTAGTACTATCAACCATCCTTCTCATAAATTCATAAATTTGTCACTGTCTGTTATATTTACCACCATCAGTTAACACAAGCATTTATGAAATGGAAAGTTAGTTTTATCTCAGCTTCCCTCCCTACTTGGGGATTGCAATGCCCATTTTCACCATTGGGCGATTCCCGACTAGACAACCGTGGTCGAATGATAGAGAAATTGATCTCCGATCATGATTTAATTCTCTTAAATTTAAATTCAAAATCTTAAAAAATTTGAAATTCTTTATGTTCTTAAATTGGATTCAATCAGTGCTATTCCCTGCTCTGGTGAGCTGTGTTATCTGAACACACAAGGTCAGTATCAACACCATGAACACGACCTTTGGTATGACGGAGATGAGCAACAATGTTTTGGTCGCCTACATACATACAACACGCTGCACTCCGTACACATCAAACCCACTAGCTCTACATCGATCACACAGACTTAGATTGTACCATCTTTATAAACACTCTGTTAAGCACAATCGAAAAGGAAAAAAAGCGGCGGGCGAACAAAACTTCATAATAATAAATAATATGACAAGGCCCTAACAAACAAGAACAACCTCCATACGCATTTCCCCTAGAACAAATAACCATCTCCTAAAAATACTCAGTCACAGTTTAACTGTCACAGCGTCATGAAAAAAATAACTGAATTGTCTGCTTATAAGAATATAAGACCAGCACAAACCTAACGTTGTGTGTGGCACTGACGACTGAGTATTGGCTCAATGACTGAATCAAGTCGTTCCAAACAATTATACTACGGCCTTTTGGAAAGACAGACCCATACATTCACAAGGAGGGAGTATTTTTCATTCTAGTTACGATCGTACCTCACTAGAACTAGAACTAGAACAAACAAACCACGGAACTGATTGCGAATTGATATGTATCAAACAGTCACGGTCAAAACACATGACAACAAAGACATACTAATTGGATCCTTCTACATGCCACACCGAAATGCCAGTGACAGTGACATTAACACCAACAGTCTATCTCATAAGCACATAATAATTTAATACTAGTGGGGGATTTTAATTTTCCAATTGTCCAGACATATATTGGGATAATTGCGTACTATCTTCAAAATGCCATGGTCGTCAAATCCAACAATCATTAATCGAAATGACTATCGAAACCGGACTGACACTGACAGTAGTGACAGTGACACAGATCCACAATGAGCCAACACGGAATGATAATTTACTTGATCTGGTCTTTGTTTCAAATGCTTCCTTAGTAGATTCATCGTTATCAGTTCCAGGCATATGGGATCATGATGCTGTTGTCACTAACAACAAATAACATCAAGATGCAACCTATCTACTTAAAACAAGCGCCCAAGATATGTATAGAAAGGCTGATTAGACCTAATTGAAACATGATATTACCAGTGTGTTAACGATAGTATTTAGTATTATTTTATTAATGAAGAAATATACAGAAAACGCTGCGACTGAAGAACTCTGGAACTACTTCCATACCCAAATCATCAGAGTCAGAGGCATTGAAAACTAC
>JAXRKP010000093.1:52500-135000 GCA_037039925.1 Doris montereyensis | reverse complement strand
CTCTCTCTCTCTCTCTACTCTCTCTCTCTCTCTCTCCTCTCTCTCTCTCTCTCTCTCTCTCTCTCTCTCTCTCTCTCTCTCTCTCTCTCCAGCTACCCTCTCTCTCTCTCTCTCTCTCTCTCTCTCTCTCTCTCTCTCTCTCTCTCTCTCTCTCTCTCTCTCTCTCTCTCTCTCTCTCTCTCTCTCTCTCTAGTCTCTCTCTCTCTTGCTACTCTTTCCTCTCGCTAGGCCCCTCTCTCTGTCTATCTCCCTCTGGGCAGGAGTCCTGTAGTCGGGCTCAAGATTTAGATTTCACTGTTATTGAATGAAATCCACTAAGAACTAGACATTTATAACAATAACACGTAGAGATCTAAATTTTATTTCTAGATAGAGTGGTGTAACATCTGTACAGCAATAACAATGGTACGGCTGGTCAGCTCTTTTTGATGTGCCCGTTAAAAATTCTCATTGTAAAATTTCAATAAAGGTTCTCTTTTTCAATATTAAAAGCTCTCAAGTCATTCTCATAGAAATAAATGTGGTCTCAATAGAAATAAATGTGGTGTTTTTTATGGTTGAATTTCGGCTAGCTGAGTGTGAAGCGAAAGTTTGAGTTCCTGCTGAACTGCTTGCCCCATTGTGTTTACATTTATTAGCCAGACTGATCGTTTTTTGGATTGTTGGACTAAAATTCTTGAAGTTGTATCCAAAGACAGCACTTTAGATTTGGAAAAACATAAATGATTGTTAAAATACTGACAAACTTTAAGCATTTAATCTCTGTGTCGCTTCCAAGTTTTTTTCTGAGAAGAAAATCTCTTTGATATCGATAAAAAAAGACTAGAATGAAGATTGTAGTAATATATTACAGTCACGTCTCGATAATCCGAACACGTTCTTTCCGAGTAATCTATCTGGATTTATCGAATCGCCGATCAAAGTGTCACATTGTGAATCAGCGAATGGCCTCAGAATATGAAGGCCTGTGATGTATTTGACATGGCACAGAGCACTGTGACTCTGTTTATCACTGTCCAGATCTCTCTGTGTCTCTCTCTCTCTCTCTCTCAATTCCTCTCTCTCAACTCTTTCTCTGTGTTTGTCTTTATATCTCTCTCTCTCTCTCTGACTTGTGCCTCAGGTGTTTTGCTTATATACACGACAATTTACACCATGCCCGAAAAAAAGAAGAGAGAGAGAGAAAAGAAACAGAGAAAATTGCTAAATTGTATGGCTGAAGTGGTGTTAGTAAAGTCGAGTCGGGTGGCTTTGGTGTGCCATCAGCATACTGGTTAAACTATCAAAGCATGCTGTATTGTGGTAACTTGTTCCAAAATTAGGTGTTCGGATCTGGAAACCTGAATTTCTAGATTATCGGTACAAATAAAGAAAAAATTTGTCCCCAGCTCATCTGTGCGGTTTATCGAGGCATCCAGATTATTGAAGTCCAAACTATCGAGACGTGACTGTAGTTAATTGGGTGCCGCAGAGACTGAAGCAATGATCAGTATGCAGTAGGCCTATTATAGTATAGTAGTATAGTGTAGTCAATCCAGTGTCTTAGGCTTTTAAATGCCTTTGCTGATCTTGGGTGTCCAGCTTCGTTGGCTCCATGATCACTTCCAGTTTGACAGGAGGGTCAATTAAACTGAACATGATGTAATCTGACAAAAGGCTGTCTAAGCGATTCTTGAAGGTGTTGAGGTCTGGAGCTTCAGCGACTGAAACTGGGAGGTTCTTCCAACGGTCAATCACACACTGACTGAAGAAATGCTGTCTGAGTGATGTGTTGCATCTTGGTTTATTTAACTTATATTTATGGCCTCTGGTATAGTTGTCAGCAAACACAAATAGTTCCTTCTGGACATTGTAGAAATCATGTGTAAATTTGTATGTTTCTATCATATCACCTCTAATACGCCTGTATGTCATACTGGGAATTTTAATTAACTTAAGTCTTTCTTCGTATCCTTTATCTTTCAGGCCAGGAATGATCTTAGTTGCTCTCTAAGCACACCTTCTATAATCTTTTTGTCCTTTCCATACTTAAGTGCCCATACTGAGTTGCTAAATTCCAGGTGAGGCCGGACAAGAGCAATGAAAACCAACCGAGCTTACTACACTTCTAAAGGAATTATACAATTGGGGCCACGAGTTAGTAACTGAACAGTGTGTTTTCAAACTTCTGTATTTTTGTTATAGTTATTAAATTTATCCTTGCTGAATAGGATCAAGGTGACCAACATTTTGTACAAATCTTCTTTCTTGTTAAATTTTCAGAAAGTTGTAGCATCAGAAGGAAGAAGTTTACATCAACTCTGCGTATCAAACAAGTGAGGCTGCTGATAACAAGAGGAAACATGGAAAATATCTCTATTTTAGGCAGTATCCATTACTACCCATATTAAGAAAAGAAAGCAGTGCAATGGAGAGGAAACTACATGTCATTTCATCTTTGAGAAACTTGAAACAAAAGTTGAATGAAGCTATCAAAGTGGCTGAAACAGACTGCGAAAGTTTCATTGATGGAAGTGTAAGTCAGGCTGTCGATCAGTGCAAATCTCTTCTGGAAAATATACATCACAAACTCAGCATTAATGCCAAAGCGTCTTACGACACAGATGTTAGGGAGTCTGGTCATAGTGAGCCATCCATTTATGAATCTTGTAAGTCACAGCTGCCATCGAGTTCCTCAAAGAATGTAAAACAGTCAAGGGAAGACAACTCCAGCAAGTCAGTTTCACATTCTAATGACAAGGCTGGGGATGAAGACTTTGACGACATTGACTTTGATGGTATCTTTTCAGCAGCGACAGAGTCTGCATCAACGTCAGAGGCTGAGGACAAGGAAGAGGTGGGTTTGTGAGTGACAGTTGACACACTGCTGAAAGTACTGTCTTAGTATGTGTAGCTGATAGCTTCTATGATAGTTTTAAAATAACACATTTTTTTGGAAAATCCATGATCAACTTTTGTTTTGGTTCTTTTCTTTTTGTGGAATTTGAACAAGATTTGTTAATGAAATATTATATGAAACTTTTACATGTTTTATAATTTTTCAATTCATCTAGAATGTTAGTAAGTAAGTAAGGAATTATTGTTCAGACATCATGTAAACGAAATTTGACTGATGAAGTGAAGTTTAAAAAAGCCTGTTGTTTTTTCCATCCATAATGTATCCACTCTCATTCCTGTGTCTTTGGCAGCATGATGAAACTCTACCAGAAGTCAAGGACTTTGACGATGATGATGATTTGTTGCTTGTTAGTACTTCCATGGATGAACATGTGCATGTGAACATGATCCCAGAGGAATATTTGGTACTTTTGACTTTTTCCGCTATTTATTTTCTTTCAACAGTGTGTTTTTCCTCACTTTTCTCATGTAAATCATATGTTGTTTTTTTGTGTTTGATTATTTTCTTACTGTTTTACTGTGCATTAAGATTTATTTTAAAAATTGTGTATTTCTTTCTTCCAACAGGATGGCAATGGCTCCAAGTCTGAAGAGCATCAGCTGGAGATAGATTCTGATGAGACCGGTATGGGTTGGGTTTTTGTTGTCATCTCATAATATGCTGACTGCTAAATATTTATGTGTAGCATACAGTCTCATCTTGATAGTCCGAACACTTCCATTTCGTGCAATTTGTCCGGATTATCGAATCGTTGATCAAAGTGACATAATGTGAATCAGTAAAAGGCCTCAGAACAGTAATATGTAGGCCTAGTGCATTTTATGGGGCACAGAGCACTGCAATGCTGTTCATCACTGCCCACTGTTCATCACTGCCCAAAACCTTAAATAGAGTGATAAATTATGGGGATGACTTTGATGCGCCGTCAAAGCACTGGTTAGATTATCGTGAACAGTTGAGTGTTTGGTTTATCGAAGCATATGCTCCCTATACTGTGGTAGCTTGTTCCTATATAGGTGTTGAGATCCAAAATCCAGAATTTTCTGATTATCGGGTACAATGAAGAAGAAAAATCCGTCCCCATCTCATTTGTTCGGATTTTCAAGACATCCTGATTATCGAAGTCCAGACTATCGAGACATGACTGTACATATATATATATATATATATATATATATATTTATATATATAAATATGATTTACATTTCGATGACAATTGCGTAAAATACTTAAATTTGAATATGGATGAATAATACATGGAGAGGAAATTTTCATTATGGGCTACTTTTTTCAACTTTTAGTTTTAGTTTATTTCTTGCCATTTTTTATTTAATGATTTGCACTTGTGAAAGTAACTTTCCTAAACAGTCAAATAAAGCACCTGAAAAAAGATTATAAAGACACAGATAAACAAATCAAAGGAATAAGAAAAAAAGACACCTTTAAACCTCCTAAATTTAATTAAAAACAAAGCGAATAGCAAAAGACAAAAAAACCCCAACCCCCAATAGAAAGTAAAAAAGGAAAGAAAAAATAGACTTGAGAATTTCGAAAATAAACTAAAAGGTGTCGGGCACAAACCGCCAGTTCGAAATTTCCAATTTTAAGAAAAATAGCTTTTCATCTTAACAGAAACTAAAGCTACATTGTGTAAAATAGCAGAAGACATTATCTTTAAAAAATGCTTCATAACTACGTTTTATCAAACCGGTTAGTTTGAGCTTTCGTTTTTCATTTCCACACAAAACAGCCAAGTCAATTTTCAACTGAATGGGTTGGTCAAAAGTACAAATGGCTGAGTGCTTCAATTTCTTATGTCTCAAAATGGCTGTCCAAAAAGTTATAATAAGATAATTTCATGTAAAACAATAAATAGCCCATTGGAACAAACATCCTATCCATCTCGTGTGTGCAAAATGTTCTGATTTAAAACCGATTTTCAAGAGAATAATTCAGTATTTTGTCTCTTGTAAAATTAGTGTTTTTCGACTTGGTCCGACACCATTGATATAAGAAGAAGAAAAAAATACTCTAATGAAACTACTGGCTTTCTTTTTTTAATTCTTTTACAGTGTACACGCATACATGATAAGTTTATATAACACAAGATTAAAAAACATGGAAATTATAGATTTATCTCCACATTTAAATATTTACGGTAAATTCAAGGCCCGGCAGGTTGGAAAGTTTTCTCCAGTGGTTTTTTTTTATAAACTTCCCCCCCCCCCCACCACCATCTGTCGGTGCATCGACTCCTAATCCCATCGGAGACAGCCAATAAAAAGGGGGTCGTGTTTTGCAGATTACAACACTTTGTACATGTTAATGATCCTTTTTTGCAGTCCAGGCAAAATTTAAAATCCTGCCAAAAACCGTAATTCTGGATGTGGCTAAAATCAAATTAAATATTAAATAATAAAACTAGTATGGTTATTGTCTGCCTTTCCCCCAGTGAGAGGTTGGCTGGCTCCTGGTAGGTTTTTCTTCTTTTTCTTTCTCTCCTTCACATTGCTTCGATCTTGCTCTTTCTTCTTAGTTTACTATGAGATCACTGCACATGGTGGACAGGGTAATTTGCAAATGAAAAACCGAAAATCTCTACATTGGATTTGTCTTCCTATGTGTCACCTTATTCACTAGATACATGCAATTCTTTCTCACAAGCATGAATATCCAGAATGAACAGCAGAACTATTGAAACGAGTTTATATGAATTTTACTTTCCTAAAAAAATAACCAAACATGTGTCTTTTTGTTCATTGCCGTGTAAATCTTTTTTTCTTTCAGATGCCTCTGATCAGCCCGACAAAGTCTACCTTGAAGTTTTAAAGCGTAATTTTGGACATTCAGAATTTCGACAGTAAGTCAGACAAATGTATTTAGTGAGAAGATGACTCAGAAAAAGACCAGCAATGTTTATTTTATTTGTACTTACAGGCAATGCAGTGCTGTCAACCTTCTTCTTACAAGCAGATTTGTACTAGTACTCTTTTTTACGAGATTGTGTGCTTTTTTGAACTTTATATAGTTTCTGCTGTCCACATTAAATTTTCTTAGCATTTTCACATTGTACACTTTTTAACCCAAGTCTTCCTCGTTTTGGGCAGGCGGTTGACGGTTGCTGCTGGTAGGTCCTACTTCTTTCCTTTTCCTCTTTCACTTCTATTTTATCTTGCTGTTTCCTCTTAATTCACCCTGAGATCACCACAATGGTGGACAGGGTAAATTTAAAACACAAATCCTTTTTTTTGGCAAAGCAATCTCCCACTTATTCTATTCATGGGGTTGGCAGCTCTGTATTACGTCAAGTTTGTAATCTTCCAACACTAACTTAACACTAGTTCTAATTAGTAGAACATTCTTTTCTCTAGTAGATTCATCTGTATAGAATGCATAATACAATACATGTTTTTTCTTTCTTTTTATCTGATCCAAATTGTTCCAATAACTAAAAGTTTATATATTATCCAATGTTCTGTTGGTTTTTTTTAGAATAGGTGGCATATTGTTATAATTTCATTTAAAGTGACATATCTATTGTTCTAATTTCAGTTAAAGTGACATATCTCTTGTTCTAATTTCAGTTAAAGTGACATATCTATTATTTTAATTTCAGTTAAAGTGACATATCTATTGTTCTAATTTCAGTTAAAGTGACATATCTATTGTTCTAATTTCAGTTAAAGTGACATATCTATTGGTCTAATTTTGTAGTCTTCTTATGAAGACTCTTTGTCTTTGGCTCCCATTGAGTTTCCTTCTATTTTGGAAGATATAAACTTGTGTAAACATTCAAATTTTTTCTCACAATATGCATATATAATTTTATATAGATATAGAATTTTAAAAATTCAAAAAGAATATATAATTAACTTGTTACTTTTACTGTACCCAGTCATCAGTGGGAGATCATTAACGCTGTGTTGAACCAGAAGAGGGACAGCTGTGTCATCATGTCCACAGGTAGGCAAAGGAAGGTGGTTCATCCCCCCCAAAGTTAGAAAAGAAGCAATATTCAAATCAATTGCTTTGATTTGATTTATTGATTTACCCACATCCACAACTAAGGTGTGATCTTGGGGTTTTTACTAGAATTTTTTATTTTGTGTGGACTGCCCCTGTAAACAGCCAAGGGATCTTTAATGTGCACAGAGTGTTGTGATTTGCACACGAGACCTCCTATTTATCAACCGTGTCCGATGGGACTAGGTGCCAATCTACCTACCTGCATCAAGGGGAGTAGATTTTCCTCGAAAAAAACTCTTAAAAAGGTTCAGCTGTTGGCAGGGCTTGATCCCACCACCATTGGGTTGAGAGGCCGATACCTTGCCTCTAGACCACCGAGTCTCCCCAAATTGCAGTTTTGGTGATGCCACCACAATCAGTTTGTGACACGGCTAATTGTATTTTCAGCTGGCGCAATGGAATTACTGTGTTAAATCTTGGCTGAATTTGTGTTTTCTTCATGTTTGACATTTAATTTGTTGGTCAGAATAATGTAACATATTAGTCTGCTCGTTAAGATTTGAATGAAATCACTGCAATCATACTTTGATTCATTACTGTTAAAACCCGTCTGAAAATGGCTGCTAAATGCTTCCTATTGTTCAAGGATTTTAAATTTTGCCTGGACTTCTATGTAAACTGCCAAGAGATGTTTAATGTGCACAGAGTATTGTGATCTGGATATAGGAACTCTTTTTTTTTATTGTCTGCCTCCATTGGGACTCTAGGTTCGATCTACCTACTTGGACCAGAGGGTAGATTTTACTAAAACAAAACCTCTAGAAAATGTTTCAACCGTTGGCAAAGTAGTTACAGCGTAGGTTGGTATCAAGACGGGAGTTTGTATTCATCACCTTTGGTCTCGAGACCGTGGGCAGGTTCAATTAAGACGCCTCTGGACTACTGAGTCCCTCTCATATTTTACACAAGAAATCTTTACAATTCACTTTCTTCATCCCTTGTGATTTCATGGCCCTGGGGCACCAAGTAAATATATGACAGGACAGCTATGGAGATCTGATGTTTTTTATACCAAAGATCTGTCATTTCTGATTTCAATTTTGTCCTCAGGTTACGGTAAAAGTTTAACATTCAGTTTCCATCGGTTTTCACTGGACAAGCAAGCATTGTCATCAGCCCTTTGATTTCTTTAATGGAGGACCAAGTGCGAGCTCTGCAGTAAGATTTTATCTGTGTATGTGTGGTGTGTGTTTGTGCGTGTTGGTGTTTGTATGTTTGGTACAATGACACCACTTGTCCTTGTGCAATGGGCAGTTGGCCGGGGCTGCTGGTAGCTAGGCCTGGGCAAGACTTGCTTTTCTATTACTCGTTGATACCAACTACCGTCTTCTCTGATCTCGCATTAGTCGAGTGCTGGCTTTGACAAATACAACGAGACGGCCTCATGCATTCACGGCATTGATGGCAACGAATATGAACATTGGCCTTGGGGTGATAAAGACCGGCACGCACTCATAGCTAGGCTAATGCTCAAAGGGGTTGGCATAAAAAGAAAGGGATGGGGGTGCTGCAAAGGTGTCGATAAAGAGACAGGGGACTGCTTCAGTCAGCCTCTGCTGATGTATCTCACTGCTAGTGCAGCAGGGGTATGGCATCACTGCCTTTCACTTTCAGTCTGGTCTCGTCAATGCAAAGTAGTTACAGCGTAGGTTGGTATCAAGACGGAGTTTGTATTCATCACCTCTGGTCTCGAGACAAGGGCAGATTCAATTAAGACGCCGCAAAGCTTTTTATTCGTTAGTTTCGAGTAATGGTTTGAGTAGCGCCCAGGCCTATCTGGTAGGTCATTCATACTTAGCTTTCCTTTCACTCTTTTTTATCTTTCATTTTGCTGTTTCCTCTTAAGTCACCCGCTGATCAACACATATGGTGGACAGGGTAATTTTAATGAAACAAGTCTTTGTGCATTTACTTGTTTTATTTTTTTGTCCTTGCCTGTGAATATGTGGGCAAACAAAGACGTCAATTGTAAATTATCATATTTTATGTAGTATCATCTTTCATTCCAAACACAAATCTAAGTTATGCTGTATGAAAAAATTCGATCTTTTTTCATATGACCGTGTGATGCCGACAATTTAATTGAAAGTCTTCTCTTTTTTTTCTTTTTGATGTTTTATGTCCCAGGCAGTGGACAGGTAAGCATCTGTACGGGAGTAGAGGATCCCGCCCTCCACGAGTCTCCTGCTGCAGGTTGGTGCTAGCTGACCAAAGGTTATTAACCCTGACAAAAACATCAGGTGGAGTAATAGGTAAAGAAGGACAGAAAATAACAACCTGCTGCCTTTCAGGCTGGTCTTGGTTGACCAACTTCCCTCCAAATGGAGAGAGACAGAAAATAACAACCTAGCCCACCATCTACCTAGGGTACAGTGATTTTTGCCAAAGGCTAAAGAATAACATGAAATAGCCAACACCTTTTTTCCTTATGAAAGAAATCCACAAATATAACAAGAGTTTTTTGGAAATGAAGACAGGTGTTGAAAAGTCAATAGACATTTTGGCTAGAAACTAAAGAAAAAAGGACATAAAAATGTAGTAATAGCAGCAAAGATAGAGCTAGAGCAGGAGTTTCCTTGCATACAGTACATTGGATGTAAATATTAAACCAAGGAAGAGAAATTAAATTATTAATAAGGACCAAACGTAGACGCCACTAAAGAGAAAAAAGAGCAAAACGAACAAATAGCTATTTAAACACAAACAGGAATTAATGGTTTTAGGAGATTTAAACATAGGCAGCAATATAGAAACATAGTGATTGCCAAAAATGAGATTAATAGATTTTTGCCTGAAGAATAACATGAAAATAGCC
Source organism: Doris montereyensis (assembly GCA_037039925.1). Classification (NCBI taxonomy): domain Eukaryota; kingdom Metazoa; phylum Mollusca; class Gastropoda; order Nudibranchia; family Dorididae; genus Doris; species Doris montereyensis. The sequence goes on along the minus strand of JAXRKP010000093.1, from coordinate 125,260 downwards.
AACACCTTTTTTCCTTATAAAGAAATCCACAAATATACAAGAATGAAGACAGGTGTGAAAAGAATGAAAAAAATAGCTCCCTTTTTACAGTAATTGGATGTTGGATGCTCAAAATTTAGAGATTGCCAAAACTTACTGAAAAAACCAGAAAAGGAAAGAGAAAAAAGCTAGTAGTAGTAAACAGGTATACCAATCTAGGATAAAAAGATTTATCAGTGAAAGACAGATGGATCTGAATGATAGCACAATAGAAGAAAAGTGGCAAATGTATAAAGAAACACTCCTCAGTTGTACTGAAGAGGTCTGTGGTAGGAAGTAAATTAAAGGAGATTGGAAAAGAACAGTATGGTGGAATGAGAATGTCAAAACTAAGATCAAAGAAAAGAAGGATGCCTGTAAGAAATACTTGCAAACAAAGAGACCAGAGGATAGGATAGATTACGTGAATAAAAGAACTATCGCCAAAGAGGAAGTTAGGAAAGCAAAACAGGAACAATACGAAGCGTTTGGACAAAGACTTCAAGAAAGCTATCAAGGAAATCAAAAGCTGTTCTAGCATGAAGAGCATGAGAAAGACCAAAACATGCCCAATACGACAAATTAAGAATGCCAAAGGAGAAATAATGAAAGAAGACAGCGAAATCATGGAAACATGGAGAAAGCATTTTCCCCAATTACATAATCCTCCCAGCACGTATGAAACAAGGACTAAAGATCAATTAGTAAGGGTAACAAGTAATCCAGAGGAGACAGCTGAAGATGTAGATATAATGGAAGAAATCCAAACAGCTATAAGAAAAGTGAAATTAGGAAAAGCCCTAGGAAAAGGAAGTGAGTAAAATACATAAGAAAGGATCAACTATGGTATGCTCAAACTATAGAGGGATATCACTACTTAGCGTTCCAGGAAAAGTATATGCCATGATACTGGAAATGAGATTAAGGAAAAGAGTAGAGGATCAGATTGAAGGGCACCAGAGTGGATTTAGACCAGGAAGAAGTGTATACGACCACATATTTACAATTAGACAAATAATAGAAAAATTCCTGGACAGAAACGTTGACTTGCACCTGTGTTTTATTGACTTAGAAAAGGCATTTGACACTGAGAATGGACGAACTATGGCATTCCTTAAAATGACACAATGTAGAGCAAAATTTAATAGAAGCCATGAAACATTTTTACAATAAACCAACATGTGCAGTGAGAGTAGCTGGAAATGTATCTGAAGAATTTGATATAGATATAGGAGTAAGACAGGGTTGTATCCTAAATCCTCTTTTGTTTATCACATTTATGGATTCCTCAAAAATGAAGAAAATGAATGTAGGTATGTGAAAGCACAAACCATTAAATGTATCAATGCTTTCATTTGCCGATGATTTAGTTCTGTTTGGAAAATTAGAAAGTGACCTTCAGTCGAATATCAACATTATGAACAATGAATTAAATAAAAGAGGAGTGAGAGTAAATGCAAAGGAAACAAAAATAATGCTAGTAACTAGGGAAACTAAAACACAACATCTTAAAGTGGGCAGGGAGAATTTAAAAACAAGTTCAAAGCTACAATTACCTATGAGTAATGATTAACTCAGAGGGAAAACTAAGAGAAGAAATCAGCCAGTGCAATATATAACCATCTAGGAAAGGCTTTTGTAGGTAATCAAGAATTGTCAACAAAAACGAAAATGGCAGTATACAATACAGTTTATTGTCCTTCTTTCGTCTATGGCAGCGAAACCTGGACCCTAAACAGTAGAGAATACAGCAGAGTACAGGCAGCTGAAATGAAATATCTAAGAAGAGTAGTGGGGAAAACGAAAAGAGACCAAATCAGAAACGCAACAATAAGATCAAACCAAAGCAGATGGCATAAAGACTAAGATAAAAACAAATCAATTGAGATGGTTTGGGCATGTAAATAGAATGAATGACAATAGAATAGCTAAATCAGTATACAGCGCTAAAGCCCAAGATAAAGACCAAATTTTTTTTTTGTGAAGCTTCACGTTCTTAAATTTTCAAGAAAATTAATATTTTTATACTTTTTTTATTCCAAATGTCACTTTATCTTGATTTTTTTTTTCTTCTTTCTGGTTTCACTTAGGTTATATTCAGGATTGTATGGAATTTTGGTAACATTGTATTGTTTCTCTTATTTTTACAGCTATTTGTTTGTTTTATGTTTATCTTACCTTAACCTTAACTCTCTGTGTGCCAGGAGTCACTTAAGGCCTAAACATGATGATCCCTCCAGTTTTCTCTATCCCGGACTGCTAACACTTCTAGCTCTTTCCCAGGAAGGTCACCCCCCTCTCTTTTCCTCTCTTTGTCCGCTATTCTGCACCCTGTTGTTTTTTTGGGCATCATCTGGCTGTCTCTCTTTCCTTCCGGTGTCGGTGTCCGTTGATGTTTTGAATTGTAATATTTCTTTTCTCCTGTACAGGGCCTCTGGCATAAAGTCATGCTTTTTGGGCTCAGCTCAAACGAATTCTAGGGAAGTCAAGGAGGAGATGTTGAATGGGAAATATCGACTGATTTACGCAACCCCAGAATACCTCAGTAGCGATGGAGCTCTTGCACTTTTTAAGAAACTGGATGCAGCCGTGGGTATGTCATTTATCTATATACATAATTTTGAGTTGGTCGTTATTTGTTCGCCAAAGGCTCTGCTGCCAGGCCACTAAGAGTAACCACATTTTGCATGTAGTTTCTAAATGATCCCAAGATTTGTTTCATTTCAAAGTTTTTTCTACCAGAAGTGACGCTTAATTATTGAAATTTCATTGTTTCCCCAGTAGAATTTTCATTCACCTAGGCCGCCATTTTGAACAGGTTTTATGATTGAAAAGTTGGAAAAGTACATTTCACTCCTACCTGGCTAACCTGATTATTAATTACTGACCAGATCTCATAATGGTACCTGGTGTCAGCTGGGGTGTAACATCCTTGTATGCTTATCAGAGGTCATAGGCAATGTGTCTAAATATAATGGTACCTGGTGTCAGCTGGGGTGTAACATCTTTGTATGCTTATCAGAGGTCATAGGCAATGTGTCTAAATATAATGGTACCTGGTGTCAGCTGGGGTGTAACATCTTTGTATGCTTATCAGAGGTCATAGGCAAGGTGTCTAAATATAATGGTACCTGGTGTCACCCGGGATGTAATCAGAGGTCATAGGCAATGTGTCTAAATATAATGGTACTTGTCATCATCTTTGAGCTTATCAGAGGTCATAGGCAATGTGTCTAAATATAATGGTACCTGGTGTCACCGGGATGTAACATGCATGTATGCTTATCAGAGGTCATAGGCAATGTGTCTAAATATAATGGTACCTGGTGTCACCTGGGTGTAACATCTTTGTATGCTTATCAGAGGTCATAGGCAATGTGTCTAAATATAATGGTACCTGGTGTCAGCTGGGGTGTAACATGCTTGTACAAGGAGGTCATAGGCAATGTGTCTAAATATAATGGTACCTGGTGTCTTATGCTTATCCAGAGTCATGGCAATGTGTCTAAATATAATGAGGTCATAGGCAATGTGTCTTATCAATATAATGTCTAAATATAATGGTACCTGGTGTCACCCTGGGGTATAACATATGAGTACCTGCTTATCAGAGGTCATAGGCAATGTGTCTAAATATAATGGTACCTGGTGTCACCCTGGGTGTAACATGTTTGTATGCTTATCAGAGGTCATAGGCAATGTGTCTAAATATAATGGTACCTGGTGTCACCCTGGGTGTAACATGTTTGTATGCTTATCAGAGGTCATAGGCAATGTGTCTAAATATAATGGTACCTGGTGTCACCCATGGGGTGTAACATGCTTGTATGTTATGCTTATCAGAGGGTATAACATGCATGGCTTAAGGTCATAGTGTCTAAATATAATGATACCTGGTGTCACCTGAGGTGTAACATGCCTTATCAGAGGTCATAGGCAATGTGTCTAAATATAATGGTACCTGGTGTCACCCTGGGTGTAACATCTTTGTATGCTTATCAGAGGTCATAGGCAATGTGTCTAAATATAATGGTACCTGGTGTCACCCGGGATGTAACATGCTTATATGCTTATCAGAGGTCATAGGCAAGGTGTCTAAATATAATGGTACCTGGTGTCACCCGGGATGTAACATGCTTATATGCTTATCAGAGGTCATGGTGTCTAAATATAATGGTACCTGGTGTCATCCAGGGGGTAACATGCTTGTGTGCTTATCACATGCTGTGTCTAAATATAATGGTGGTGTCTTATCAGAGGTCATAGGCAATGTGTCTAAATATAATGGTACCTGGTGTCACCCTGGGTGTAACATGCTTGTATGCTTATCAGAGGTCATAGGCAATGTGTCTAAATATAATGGTACCTGGTGTCACCCTGGGTGTAACATGCTTATCAGAGGTCATAGGCAATGTGTCTTATAATGGTACCTGGTGTCACCCTGGGGTGTAACATGCATGTATGCTTATCAGAGGTCATAGGCAATGTGTCTAAATATAATGGTACCTGGTGTCACCCTGGGTGTAACATGCTTGTATGCTTATCAGAGGTCATGTGTCTAAATATAATGGTACCTGGTGTCACCCTGGGTGTAACATGCTTTGGCTTATCAGAGGTCATAGGCAATGTGTCTAAATATAATGGTACCTGGTGTCACCCTGGGTGTAACATGCTTATATGCTTATCAGAGGTCATAGGCAATGTGTCTAAATATAATGCTTGTCATGCTTATCAGAGGTCATAGGCAATGTGTCTAAATATAATGGTACCTGGGGTGTCTGGGGGGTAACATGCTTATATGCTTATCAGAGGTCATAGGCAATGTGTCTAAATATAACTTTGTGAGCAGTTTGATCAGGACTATAACATGCTTGAATATCAGAGTGTATAAGATATTAACCATTTGAACACTTGACTGTTTTTGGTTATCAAGTGGTCACCTCACCCTGGGCATTTTGGGCAAAAAGTTATAAAATTTGAGATGGTGGTTGGCAAGTCAGCATAAAGATAAAGATGGATTTAAAGGCTGTATTCCCATAAAGTGCAGCATGGGTAACATGCAGTTTCAGAGGTCATAGGCAATGTCTAAATATAATAATTGATCAGTGCCGCTATTATAAAATTTGAGATGGTGGTTCAAACCGGAATTCCGTTTTGACAGATTCTGTCCAAAAAAAAAAAATCTCCGGTTTGGCGATGTTCTCAAATAATCGAAATCTTTTCTTTTCCTTCTTTTGCATTGTACAATAGGTGCAATGTGTGCCTATGTGGGAGCATTTTCAGGTTTGGCAAAATTGAAAATTTAAAGTACAGGTTTCAGTGACCTCGGGTGCTGGCATCCATGAAGTGCAGGCTCACCGACTGTACATCATTTATCCCCCAGCAGGCCATTTTTATTCAAAGTCCTTCTCAACTCCTGAAGGAGCATACAGTACACAAGTCTGTTACGCTTCTCGTACTAACACTGACAAACCCTTCTCTACCTAAGCTGAATCAAGAAGAGTAAAGTGCCTTTCCTAAGAGTGCAACATTGTGAAAAATCCCACCTTTGCCAGCTGTGGGGCTTGGACCAGTGTCGTAATTACAAGCTGACAACACTCCGGCTCAGCTACACCGCCTCATAGCATAGCTTGCTAACAGCAATCTTCGTATAACTCATGAATGATCGAATCATCTTACCTGTGTCTGTAGTGTCTTCGTGTTGTCTTAACCCAATTGGCCTGGGTATGACCTTAAACCTTAATGTTGTGAGCGCCTTCGGTCCTATATACCGAGCGCACTGTCTAGGTCGCTACGTCACTTATTTTATTTTGGTGGTATTCTTTAGTTGACATCATGTCCTAAATATGCTCAGGAGCTCAAGTGCAGGTAAAAGTAATGCTCAGGGGGTCAGGGTTCAAAGGGTTAATTTAGGTCACTCTCATCAGAATCACATTTAACAGCAGCAGCCACTCTATCCTGGTTTTAAAACTTAACTTTTTCCCCTGAATGCAGTTGACGGTAAATTAAAAAATCAGCTGATGGATCCATTTTGCCCCCAAAAAACTGTTTTAGTGCCGTCAGTGCGGGCATCGATAGGTGTCTGGCCTGACATTCCATTTCTTTAGAGATTAACAAATCTTGACTTCTTAACATGAAGCAACACCTTGCTATTTTTGTTTTAACTATGACCTGGATGCCCCCCCCCCCCCCCCCCCGACCACGTTTCAACTCTATGCAAGGGGGGGGAGCATCGTCTACTTATATCCTACCTTGTTCACTGACTTTCTTGTAATCAACACATTTTTCTATCTTTCCAGGAATTGATTTGTTTGCAGTAGACGAATCCCACTGCGTGTCCCAATGGGGAGTGGATTTCAGGGCATCTTATCGCCGCCTAGGATGTATTAAAGAAAACTTTCCATCGGTATAAAGTTCGAAAGATACATAACAATGCATAAACATTTAAAAAAGATATTGTTATTATGATAATTGTTAGATCGGCCCGGTATTGTTTCAGTTTCACTTACTGTCTCTTGCCATGTTTTTGTTGAAATTTTTTTGGGGAGGTTTGGCAAGTGTACATTGTGACATTTTCTGTTAAAGAATTAAAGTCGCACTTTACTGCTTACATTTATATCATAGCGTCGTGGATGAAGAAAGTCTCCCCAACCTGGAAATGACTGAGGAAAAGGTCACCAGAGGGCATAGCTGCCCACCAGTGCCTAAAACACATGTGTTAAGTGGGTTGGTTTTTTGTTACTTTGAGTCCATAAGTCTGTATTTCCCTTGAAAAGTACGTATTTGGGGGTTGACTGTGTTTTTCGTTTAAAGAAATCCTTAGTTAACAGGAGAGACTGAGAGAAATTGGGACTCAAGTCAGGAGACACCTTTCTGAGTTCACATATACTGTCACATTTCACCTGAAAGGCCGGTGATTTTCGTTGTTATTTACCCTGCTGGCCGCCGTTGAGGGGAACCCGGTAGTCCAGATGTACGGTGTGAGCTTCACAACCCAAAGGTTGGGATTCCAGCCCCGGCAGGTTGATAACTTTTCACAAGTTTTTCAGAGTAACAAGAAATTGTCCTGGTGGTTGAGGGAGAGGAATTTAAAATATAAGTTGCTACGTTAAGATATAGATATAGAGTTAGTAAGCCTATTACAACCATTTGTATAAGAGCTGTATAGAGCTCGCTGTTTCAGAGTATTGCAAGATACAAGACTTCCGGGATTTCCATATTGTTTGTATCTTGCGAGCAGTGACATCACAGCGAGCAGGTCACGTGAATGTTGTTAGAAGCAAATACCTATCACGCCTCAATTTAGTTTGCATGGTTGCAACACCCTACAACACTCAAATCTGCTCGCATCGATGCAACACCTTAAACGACTCGAATCTGCTCACATTTATGCAACACCCTACAAGACTCGAATCTGCTTGCATTGATTCAACACCCTACAAGACTGGAATCTGCTCGCATTGATGCAACACCCTACAAGACTGGAATCTGCTTGCATTGATGCAACACCCTACAAGACTCGAATCTGCTTGCATTTATGCAACACCCTACAAGACTCGAATCTGCTCACATTGATGCAACACCCTACAAGACTGGAATCTGCTCACATTGATGCAACACCCTACAAGACTGGAATCTGCTCACATTGATGCAACACCCTACAAGACTGGAATCTGCTCACATTGATGCAACACCCTACAAGACTCGAATCTGCTCGCATTGATGCAACACCCTACAAGACTCGAATCTGCTCACATTGATTCAACACCCTACAAGACTTGAATCTGCTCACATTGATGCAACACCCTACAAGACTGGAATCTGCTCACATTGATGCAACACCCTATACGACTTGAATCTGCTCACATTGTTGCATCACCCTACACGACTCGAATCTGCTTGAATTGATTCAATACCCTACAAGACTCGAATCTGCTTGCATTGATTCAACACCCTACAAGACTCTAATCTGTTTGCATTGATGCAACACCTAAAACAACTCGAATCTGCTTGCATTGATTCAACACCCTACAAGACTCGAATCTGCTTGCAGTGATTCAACACCCTACAAGACTCGAATCTGCTTGCATTGATTCAACACCCTACAAGACTCGAATCTGCTTGCATTGATTCAACACCCTACAACACTCAATTCAGTTCGCCGAAAGTATAACCTGTACAGGCTTTTTTTCAAAGCGAGAGATGTGCCCTGACGCTGACTGTGTGTGAGTGTCACTGTGGCTGTGTCTGCGATGCCAGCAAGACTGATTTGATTGTTGTATGAGGATCTACAGGCTTGAGTCTTGTATCAATTTGATTGTTGTATGAGGGTCTACAGGCTTGAGTCTTGTATCAAAGTCTTAAAGCAGCGAGCAGTATTACAAGCTTGCTACAGCTCTAATTAGTATCAATCTATGTATCTATGTATTGTATGTATACCTCTCTCTTCGAAATACGATAACATCTGTTAAATAAGTTAAATGGACATACACACAACAATGGCATTTCATTGGCTGTGAAAGGAGTGGGCAGTTGGTGGGGAGTATTGGTAGCTCTTACGTCTTTCCCTTCACTGAAACAACAAAACAGAAAACTTGAAAAGGAAAACCTGAGATCATCACATATATTGTGGACGAGGTAATTTTCACTGAAACAACAAAACAGAAAATTTAAAAAGAACACCCTGAGATCATCATGTATTTTGTGGACGGTAATTTTCACTGAAACAACAAAACAGAAAACTTGAAAGGACACCCTGAGATCATCACATATATTATCGACAGGGTAATTTTCACTGAAACAACAAAACAGAAAACTTGAAAGGACACCCTGAGATCATCACATATATTATCGACAGGGTAATTTTTACTGAAACAACAAAACAGAAAACTTGAAAGGACACCCTGAGATCATCACATATATTATCGACAGGGTAATTTTCACTGAAACAACAAAACAGAAAACTTGAATAGGACACCCTGAGATCATCACATATATTATCGACAGGGTAATTTTCACTGAAACGACAAAACAGAAAACTTGAAAATGACACCTTGACATCATCACATATATTGTGGACTGGGTAATTTTCACTGAAACTACAAAACAGAAATTTGAAAATGGCATTTCATTGCTGAGATTACACTTTGATCCCCCCCCCCCCCCCCAGGAAATTGGGTGAGCAATTTGTGGTAGGTGCTGGTAGGTTCTTCATTTTTCCTTACATTTTTTCTATTCTCTTTCATCTTGCTGTTTCCTCTTAACTCCAACTGGGATCACCACGCAAGGTGGACAGGGCAAATTTCACAAGTTTGGCAGGTCTGCATTAACGATTGGTGACAATCTAACTTAATCTAACTTTCACTAATATAGATATTGCTATTGTAATAGAAAAATGAATATTTTCCTACATCTTAGGAACGAAGGATTAACGTATTAGGAAGGAAATATGATAGACAGATTGTATTGTAAATGGATACATACAAGACTCTAGTAATGAGGAGAGATGTTGGAGAAACAAATCTATTGAAATTATTTATGATTAATGAAGTTGTAAGGAAGGTAGAAACACATTCACTGAGGCTTAGTGTTTAAACAACTAAACCCCAGAAAAACAAAAAATGAAGGAAAACAAAGTCTTTACTAGGCATGGTCTAATGTCAGAGAAAAAACCCTTCATGTTATCAAGGACTTTTTATAATGAAGCAACGTAAATTCCATTGACCTTTTTTCTCTCTCTTCAGATTCCTGTTCTAGCTGTCACGGCCACTGCTACCGCCACAGTCCAAAAAGACATCTGCTCCATCTTAAAGTTACAAAATCCTAAACTGGTTTGCACAAGTTTTGACAGGTAGTTGGAAATTTCCTTTATTTTCATTATTTTTTTATTTTTGTCATTGAAAAGATGAAAATAAACCTAAAGGTGTTTTTCTTATCTCGTTCTGTTCTGTGGCGGTTATTGTGACTTGATGTGACTATTATCATCAACATCACCATCACCACCACTATCATCAACATCATCATCATCATCAATACCATCATCAATAACACCATCATCATCAACAGAATCATCAACATTATCATCAACATCAATATCAACATCAACATCACGATCATGCCCTGTTACCCCTCATGGGGCATAGGCCATCAACAAGTTATTAAAGCTTCTCAGCAATCCCTGTCCTGTGCCACTCTTTCGCCCCCCCCCCCCAAGTCTTCCACACGTTTTTCAGTTCCCTCGCCAGTTCCCTCCCCTGTGTGTTCCTTGGTCTTCTGCGTTCTTGGGGACTCGGTAGTCGAGAGGCAAGGTGTCGGTCTCAACCCGGTGGGTTCACTCAAGCCAGTAGGTGGGTTTCAAGCCCTGTAGGTGGTTTAAAAATTTCTCGATTTTTTTCCGAGTAAAATCTACACCCCTTGTCCAGGTAGGTGGATTGACACCTAGTGTCAAGGAGATGGACGATAAAGGGAGGTACCATGTGCAGATCACAACACTCTGTGCATGTTCAAGATCCCTTGGCTGTTTACAGGGCTGCCTGGGCAAAAGTTAAAAAATCTACCAAAAAAAACCCCTTGAGCTTACCTTAGTTGTGGATGTGGGTAAATCAAATCAAATCAAATCAAATCAGAATCTGGTAGGTCCTACTTTTGTCCTCCCATTCTTTCCCTTAGTCTCACCTTTCATTTCAGCTTGCTGTTTCCTCTTAATTCACCTTGACATCACCGTGTATGGTGGACGGGGTAAGTTTCAATGAAACAAGCAAACCTTGTGCTGTTTTCTCATAATTCAAACTGAGATCGATGCATATGGTGGACAGGGTAAATTTCAATCAAGCAAACAAACTTAAGTAACTTCGTGTGTTAAATTTCATTTTTTTCAGACCGAACCTGTTCTTGTCGGTGATCAAAAAGCAGGGAGACTTGCTGGCGGATTTAAAGAGTTTGATGCAGAAAGACGGGAAGAAGTTCTCATTTGACGGACCGACTATAATCTACTGTCCAACACGAATCGAAACAACAGCTGTTGCCAACGCAGTCTCAGGTTTGTTTTTAAGTGCATCGCTGCCAACTGATGTTTAAAAAAGTAATCAGGAGTTGTTTTTTGGTGGGTTTTGAGTCAGTAAGTGCATTTACCTTGAAAAGTACAGATATGCGGGTTACTTTTTTTGTCGTTGAAAAGAACACTCAAGTTAACAGCAAAAACTCGGAGAAATTGGGGCGAATATCCAGAGACACCATTCTTAGTTTACAGAACCACCGTCACATTTTGCCAAAAAGGCCTGCGATCAGCAGCATTTTTTATTATTTACATTAAAAGGGGTTAATTAATTCAAGTTAAATTATCAATGTTTTCTGGAATATTATTTAATCTGAAAGGTTAGCAGTCATGTAAGTGTAATGTTGTGCTGTATTTCTGGAGAGAAAAAAGTTTTTGTGACGAATCAAGAAAAAAAATTAGTGCCGTCTGGGCGGGTACCAAAAGGTGCTGTGCCTGGCATTTCAAATTCTTAAAAGAAGAATATAGACTATCATCGGGCTCAATGAGTTAAAAGAATCATCGAGAATAGTTAAAAAGACTATAGACTATCATCGGGCTCAATGAGTTAAAAGAAGAGAATATAGACTATCATCAGGCTCAATGAGTTAAAAGAAGAGAATATAGACTATCATCGGGCTCAATGAGTTAAAAGAAGAGAATATAGACTATCATCGGGCTCAATGAGTTAAAAGAAGAGAATATAGACTATCATCGGGCTCAATGAGTTAAAAGAAGAGAATATAGACTATCATCGGGCTCAATGAGTTAAAAGAAGAGAATATAGACTATCATCGGGCTCAATGAGTTAAAAGCAGAGAATATAGACTATCATCGGGCTCAATGAGTTAAAAGAAGAGAATATGAATCATGGGCTCACGCTCGATGCAACTGGAGTCACATGTCCAAGTAAGCAAAAGAGTAAATCTTCTTGGCCAAGAGGAAAAAAAGGAAAGGCCTGAAGTGGGGCTTGAACACAATACAGCCGGGTCAGTCACGGTACAATGCCTTTTAACCATTTGACCATCTTGTTTTTATGATGAGTAAAGCAAACAGTGAATTTCCTTCAATGAGTGCCATTACTACCCATAGAGCCAGAGCTTATATCAGATTTTATGGCAATAAGTGGTGGGGGGGTCCTTATGGTGATTTTGACTACCCCTAAAGATAAACATATTTAGATATTATGAATGGATACCAGTACGGTCAAGTTTGAGAAGACAGTCATAAAATATCATAAAAAACCCCTAAAGGAACTTTACTTTACCAGAACTTCCTAAAGTGTCAACTCATCACTGACTCAGTCTAACATTCTCTTGGCTGTTAAGACGTCATTGTTGATTATTCTTTCATCCACTAAATTTCCAAGAGTTTTAAAGCACAACACAGCACTGCCATGTGTGCCATGTGAGTGTCTGAGTGATGTGCATGAATGGGAAGATGCTAGAGTAAGGCGGGATAGATCGTTTTACTTCTTTCTTTTTTTCTTTCACTCATCCTTGATCTTGACGGGTTTCCTCTTAATTCACCCTGAGATCACTGCATATGGCGGGCAGGTAGATTTAAATCAATAAATCAATCAGATCCTTTTGGAATTTTTGAACACCTCCTAAAACACCCCTAGTATCTCCTAAACTGTTTTGGTTTGTTCACTACTTTGTGCCCTGTTTAGTGCAAGTGGCGTCGGTGGCCGAACGGTTAGGCTGCCGGACTGGGGATCATGAGGTAGGTCCCAAGTTCAAATCCAAGCAAAGCCAGGTCCGACGTTGTGTTCCTTGGGAAAGACACAACACGCATTTCCCCCTCCACGCAGGTGTAAATGGGTACAAGTTTGGGAGTAAAAACCTGCGTCAGACTAGCGTCCTGGCCAGGAGTTGATTCTTATCTCCTGTTACGCTTCACACTATAGAAACCAGAATAAGCTCCGGCTTTATAAGCCTTAAGGGGCCTTGAAGGAACTTTACTTGCTTAGTTAGTGCAAGTTATGGCTGTCGGCCGATGAATTGCATTGAAATGCACAAGTGAAGTGTCATCCTTCTCATGATGAATTGCATTGAAATGTACAAGTGAAGTGTCATCCTTCTCATGATGAATTGCATTGAAATGTACAAGTGAAGTGTCATCCTTCTCATGATGAATTGCATTGAAATGTACAAGTGAAGTGTCATCCTTCTCATGATGAATTGCATTGAAATGTACAAGTGAAGTGTCATCCTTCTCATGATGAATTGCATTGAAATGTACAAGTGAAGTGTCATCCTTCTCATGATGAATTCCATTAAATGTACAAGTGAAGTGTCATCCTTTTCATCCTTCAATGGGTGGTTGGCCGGCACTGCTGGTAGGTCCTTCTTCTTTCCCCTCCACTCTTTCTCACAAGTCTTTCATCTTGCTGTTCCCTCTTAGTTCACTCTGACTCTTGAGAGCACAGCATATGGTGTACAGGGTAAACTGCAATGAAACCAAATCTAGTTGTTTACCCCCAGGTTTGAAAGTTCCCTGTATGGCCTACCATGCCGGCCTGACTCCCAACGCCAGACAGGAAGCTCACCACAAATTCTTGAATGACGAGATTCAGGTAAGAGGCATTGCAACCATAACATTAACGACATCATGCTCACTCAAACCACATTCCAACGTCCGGTGGTGCTATTGGTAAAAAAAATTAAAGTAAAGATCCATCAATGCCCTTACAGCCCACAGGGCCGGAGCTTATCCCAGTTCCAATTGCGTGATAATAATCACCTCCTGGTTTTTACAAGCTAGTGTTTATGTACCCATTTGCACCTGGGTTGAGTGGGGGAAATGCCTGTTAAGTGTCTTTCCCATGGAGCACAATGTCGGACCCTAGCTTTTGTAGGATTCAAACCTGGGACCTCATGATCCGCAGTCCGACAGCCTGACCGCTCGGCTACCAACACCACACACTGCTATTGGTGGGTCCTACTTTTTTCCCCAAATGGGTACCAGCAACAGCTTAGAAATAGCGTCCTGTCTAGGAATGGATTGTTATGGCCTGTTCTACTTTATGCTTTAGAAACAAGGATATAAGGTGGCTCTTTCAGCCGTAAGGGTCTCGAAGGAACTTTGTTTTACTTTACAATGTGGCTTTCATTGTGTTTGGGATTTTACAAAATGTATTTGTATACTTCAAAAATATTTTATTCATATATTTTTTTGGTGTTTTTTTTATCAAAACGTGTGGCTACTTCCTCAGTAATAAATTTTCATGTCTTAACTCACACTGAGAGTTAGCGGGAGATGCTGGTAGGTCCTTCTTTCCTTTACTTCTTTTTAACTTATCTTTCATCTTGCTGTTTCCTCTTAATTCCCCCTGAGATCACTGCAATGGTGGACAGGGTTTAATTCAATGAACAAACAAATCACTCTGATATGAGTATATTGCAATATCACAGATGTTACGGCTGTAATTTTCTCCTAAACATTCAGGTGATTGTGGCCACTGTGGCTTTTGGCATGGGGATAGACAAGCCCGATGTTAGACGAGTCATTCACTACGGAGGTAAAGTTCGTCATTCTCAGCTCACTACACTTTTCCCTTCTTTTTTTCTTTTTGTGATTGGCTGGTAGACACTGGAATGTTTGTTTGTTTCTATTCTTTCACTTTTTCTGTCCTTCATCTTTTGATCTTGCTGACATTAATTTTCTGTCCTTCATAATCTTGTTGCTTCATCTTTTGGATCTTGCTGTCATTAATTTTTCTGTCCTTCATAATCTTATTGCTTCATCTTTTGATCTTGCTGTCATTAATTTTTCTGTCCTTCATAATGTTATTGCTTCATCTTTTGATCTTGTCAGTAATTTTTCTGTACTTCATAATCTTGTTGCTTCATCTTTTGATCTTGCTGTTAATAATTTTTCTGTTCTTCATAATCTTATTGCTTTATCTTTTGATCTTGTCAGTAATTTTTCTGTCCTTCATAATCTTGTTGCTTCATCTTTTGATCTTGCTGTCATTAATTTTTCTGTCCTTCATAATCTTATTGCTTCATCTTTTGATCTTGCTGTCAGTAATTTTTCTGTCCTTCATAATCTTATTGCTTCATCTTTTGATCTTGCTGTCATTAATTTTTCTGTCCTTCATAATCTTATTGCTTCATCTTTTGATCTTGCTGTCATTAATTTTTCTGTTCTTCATAATCTTATTGCTTCATCTTTTGATCTGGCTGTCATTAATTTTTCTGTCCTTCATAATCTTATTGCTTCATCTTTTGATCTTGCTGTCAATAATTTTTCTGTTCTTCATAATCTTATTGCTTCATCTTTTGATCTTGTCAGTAATTTTTTTGTCCTTCATAATCTTATTGCTTCATCTTTTGATCTTGCTGTCAGTAATTTTTTTGTCCTTCATAATCTTATTGCTCCATCATTTGATCTTGCTGTCAGTAAGTTTTCTCTTATCCGTCTCCACGCTGATAATGGAAAGAAGAAGTCACTATAAACTTTTCTTTCTCTCTTTCTGTCTGTCTCTCTTGCAATGGCGATTGTCAGGGGTTCTGGTAGGATCAACTTCTTTCCTTTCACTCTTTCTCATGGCACATGTATTTCTGGTCTTCTGAATTCACCCTGAGATAACTGCATGCGAGCATGATGGACAGGGTACAATTCAATGAAGCAAACAAAATTCTTTCTCTCTTTATCTTTGTCTTTATCTCATGGATGGTGGCGGGCCACCATAACATTGCTGCGTGTGATGAAACAAACTCTTTGTGTGTCTCTTTCTCTCCTATTCCACACTGCGGGCGGTTGGCGGGTGCTTCTGGTAGGCCTTACTTCTTTCCTTTCCTTCTTTTTTTTCACTTATCTTTCATCTCTTCTCTCACAGACATTTTTCCCTTGTTAATATTTCAGCTCCTAAAGACATTGAGTCGTACTATCAAGAGATTGGACGAGCAGGAAGAGACGGCATGCGCAGTTACTGCAAAGTGTTGTATGCAGAAAGTGACTTCCGCGTCAACATGTGAGTTTTGAGTCACATCCCTGGCGTTGTCAATCAATGTGTACTTATAGTTATTTAGATCCGTTGTCTAATTCAATAGGAGATAATTCATGAAGGATTGATCATAACCTAAGTATGTTTATTGAAGCTTATGAGGGTTGTTTCGTTTCTCCTGAATTTATCCTCCAAATTTTGTCTGACGATGTGTTATGTTTAAAAAATTAATGAAACATTTGAATCACAACAATGTCACGTTGTGGTGCGAAGCATTTATGAAAATGACAATATGAAAGCAAGGTTGATATTGATATAACAGCAAGCAATGGTTAATGACAGATATAACAGCAAGCTTAATGACTATATAAAAGCAATGATGATATAACAGCAAGCTTAATAACTATATAAAAGCAAAGCTTAATGACTATATAAAAGCAATGACAATTTAACAGCAAGCTTAATGACTATATAAAAGCAATCTTAATGACTATATAAAAGCAATGAATGATTATAACAGCAAGCTTAATGATTATATAAAAGCAATGACGATATAACAGCAAGCTTAATGACTATATAAAAGCAATGAATGATTATAACAAGCAAGGTTAATGATTATATAAAAGCAATGACAGCAAGCTAATGACTATACAATGCAAGGTTAATGACTATATAAAAGCAATGACGATATAAAAGCAAGGTTAATGACTATATAAAAGCAATGACGATATAAAACCAAGGTTAATGACGATATAAAAGCAAGGTTGATGACGATATGACCAATGACAATATAAAAGCAAGGTTGATGACGATATAAAAGCAAGGTCAATGACAATATAAAAGCAAGGTTGATGACGATATAAAAGCAAGGTCAATGACAATATAAAAGCAAGGTTGATGACAATATAAAAGCAAGGTTGATGACGATATAAAACCAAGGTCAATGACAATATAAAACCAAGGTTTTGACAATATAAAAGCAAGGTTGATGACGATATAAAAGCAAGGTCAATGACAATATAAAAGCAAGGTTGATGACGATATAAAAGCAAGGTTAATGACGATATAAAACCAAGGTCAATGACGATATAAAAGCAAGGTTAATGATGATATAATAATAAGGTTAATGATACAAAAGTAAAGTTAACGACCATATAAAAGCAAGGTTAATGATATAAAAGTAAGGTTAATGAGGATATAAAAGTAAGGTTGATGATATAAAAGTAAGGTTAATGATATAAAAGTAAGGTTAATGATATAAAAGTAAGGTTAATGATATAAAAGTAAGGTTAATGATATAAAGTAAGGTTAATGAGGATATAAAAGTAAGGTTAATGATATAAAAAGTAATTAATGATATAAAGTTTAATGATATAAAAGCAAGGTTAATAATATAAAAGCAAGGTTAATGATATAAAAGATAAGGTTAATGATATAAAAGTAAGGTTAATGATATAAAAGCAAGGTTAATGATATAAAAGTAAGGTTAATGATATAAAAGCAAGGTTAATGATATAAAAGCAAGGTTAATGATATAAAAGTAAGGTTAGTGATATAAAAGCAAGGTTAATGATATAAAAAGGTTAATGATATAAAAGCAAGGTTAATGATATAAAAGTAAGGTTAATGATATAAAAGCAAGGTTAATGATATAAAAGTAAGGTTAATGATATAAAAGTAAGGTTAATGATATAAAAGCAAGGTTAAGGATATAAAAGTAAGGTTAATGATATAAAAGCAAGGTTAATGATATAAAAGCAAGGTTAATGATATAAAAAGTAAGGTTAAAGGATATGAAATCAAGGTTAGCGACCATATAAAAGCAAGGTTAATGATGATATGAAATCAAGGTTAGTGACCATATAAAAGCAAGGTTAATGAGGATATGAAATCAAGGTTAGTGACCATATAAAAGCAAGGTTAATGATGATATGAAATCAAGGTTAGTGACCATATAAAAGCAAGGTTAATGACAATATAAAATCAAGGTTAGCGACCATATAAAAGCAAGGTTAGCGACCATATAAAAGCAAGGTTAATGACGATATGAAACCAAGGTTAGTGACCTTATAAAGCAAGGTTAGTGACCATATAAAAGCAAGGTTAGTGACCATATAAAAGCAAGGTTAATGACCATATAAAAGCAAGGTTAGCGACCATATAAAAGCAAGGTTAATGACCATATAAAAGCAAGGTTAGTGACCATATAAAGCAAGGTTAATGACCATATAAAATCAAGGTTAGTGACCATATAAAAGCAAGGTTAGTGACCATATAAAAGCAAGGTTAGTGACCATATAAAAAGCAAGGTTAATGACCATATAAAAGCAAGGTTAGTGACCATATAAAAGCAAGGTTAGTGACCATATAAAAGCAAGGTTAGCGACCATATAAAAGCAAGGTTAATGACCATATAAAAGCAAGGTTAGTGACCATATAAAAGCAAGGTTAGTGACCTTATAAAAGCAAGGTTAATGACCATATAAAAGCAAGGTTAGTGACCATATAAAATCAAGGTTAGTGACCATATAAAAGCAAGGTTAGTGACCTTATAAAAGCAAGGTTAATGACCATATAAAAGCAAGGTTAATGACCATATAAAAGCAAGGTTAGTGACCATATAAAAGCAAGGTTAGCGACCTTATAAAAGCAAGGTTAGCAACCATATAAAAGCAAGGTTAATGACGATATAAAGCCAAGGTTAATGATCATATAAAAGCAAGGTTAATGACGATATAAAGCCAAGGTTAATGATCATATAAAAGCAAGGTTAATGACGATATAAAGCCAAGGTTAATGACGATATCAAACCAAGGTTAATGATCATATAAAAGCAAGGTTAATGACGATATAAAACCAACGTTAGCGACAAAAAAGAAGCAAGGTAAGGGACGAAAAAGCAAGATCTATTAAAGATTGAGTGACTGAGATTTTGATTAACGAAGGTGCAAATGGAACACCTGAAATGACAATTTTTTTTTTAAAGTCAGTGTAGCGTTTGGGTGCTATGCAAAGCTGTCTTGCATTCGAACGCTCTGATTGGATGAAAACATTGCCTTCAAATTTAGCCACCAATCAGATTGTCAAAAGTTCAAAGCAGCCAGATGACTAACAAAAGTTTTCCTGTCTATCCTCACTGTCTCAGTGGTTAAATAAACTTTTATTTTGTGTGTAGTTTTAACAAGTACCAACCAATGTTCTCTCTAATGTTTCTATAGTCTTTTTTGGTGTTGTGTAAGGTATAACGGAAAAAATTACCAATTGTGTGCACTGTGCATGAGAAATGAGCATGAATGTTAGACAAGAAAAGTTCTTTTTATTGTTAGTGTGGGCAGACATTTCTCAACTGTACACACCTTCCTTTGCTCCCCTGTGTGCACACGCATACACGCACAGCTGAGAAGGAACATTGGTACCAACCATGACACTGTTTTTGAGTGAAGAAAAATATCGGTGTTTCTTTTCAGGTTTATGTTGAATAAGATGGAAAATGAAAACTACAAAAAGCACAAATTTGAAATGTTCCAAAAAATGAAAAGTTATCTGAGTGCACAGAAATGTAGAAGGCGGTAAGTATTTTTTTGTTTTTGCTTTTGTGTTCTGTTTTCTATCAAATATTTAATTCTGGCTATGGCGAGGCACAAAAATCTTGAAATTCTTTCCCTAAGCACTTACAAGGCAAGTACGTTATGGGATATGCAGTTGATGGTGATGAAAATCCAGTTGATGCCTCTATCAATAGTTGTTGGAAGCTAAAGATAACAAATAATTTTCTTATGGATTTCAAATTCTTTTCAATCATGTAAAGGTGTTTCTTTGAGTCACAGAAGAGATATCAGGTAAAATAGATCAATCATTAAATGAATTTGTGCATAATTGGAAAAGACATAATAGCTCCTTGTTTTTCTTCTTCCTCCTCTTCTTTTTTCTTCTTCTCCTCCTTCCACCTCCTCCTCCTCTTTCTTCCTCTTCTTCCTCTTCTTCCTCTTCTTCTTCTTCCTCCTCTTCTTTTTCTTCTTCCTCTTCTTCTTCTCCTCCTCCTCCTCTTCTTCTTACTGTGTATGTACCATCGGTCAGGGTAACAAACATTTCATCGAGGGACAAGTTTCCCGTTTAGCTTACAATTCAAGAAAAGTTCAACAGCTTTCACTGACTGCATTTTCAGATTGCTTTTATCCTACTTTGAAAGAGGTAGCGTGGAAGACATTGGAGGAACGGTCAACTGCTGTGACTCCTGTCGTTTGAGGTTTGTCTAGGTGTCCTGAGTGTCAGTCTTGTTAACATGTGTGCCTTTTAAACCTTATGATGTAACGAGATGGGCGGCCGTGCTAAAACGCCAATGGAAGTTTGGACCCCATTACCAGTGGCAGAAAATGACGAAAAATGTTTAGCTCCTGGACTGACCTGACACACCTGAAAGCTTTATGGTACAGTAGTCTCTGCCAAAATGCACGGCCCACCGATGACAAAACAAAATCACGCATTTTGACGACGGAGTCAAGGGCCAGACCTCATAATTTTTTATTGCCATTGTTGTTTGGAAATAAACTCTTTTGTTTTTATTAGTTGTTTGTTATTGTTTAGGCTAACTTCTTCTTATAGATCTGTTCCATTCTTCTCTCACTCAAGACTATACCAAGGGGTGGGGTGGGATGGTGAGGACATTCGGCAACTCAGGGTGAATGATTATTGGTTGACATGCATGTCGTCTTACAGAGTACAATATCTGTGGGTAAAAGTGACACAAGACCTTTTTCAGATTTTCCCACCGTGATGAGAGAAAGAGAAAGCCGATCGGCTGTTTGTCTAGCAGACCTACTGAGTCGGGAGGGAAGGGGCAGGTAAGGGTGAATAAGAGCTGAGACAGCCAAGACTAGTTGCATAAATTATGTGTACACATGGCCAACATAGATCTAGATGCCACACACGTACACAAACACACAGACATACGTAAGTGACTAATTTTGTCACTGGGACGAGGCAGAAAGAGGTTATCAAGTTTTTTCATAAAAATTGACTCTGAATGCAATAAATTGAAGACGGACTTACAAAAATCTGTTGCATTTTGGCAAAGTCAAGCCAGCCATTGTTGCATTTTGAGGGGATAATTAGCGTTGTAAAATTTGGTTACATGAGAAAACTGCATTATGATGAATGGTGCATTTTGGCGGTATGCACTTTGGCAGAGACTACTGTAATAGCATGCATAGCATGTATGACAGGAAATCCCCCCCTTCCCCACCCCACCAAAGCAACAGTTTTCAAATAAAGAATAGTCAAAAACCCTTGCCAATAGGGGTGACATATAAAGCCTGGTTTGGCTTGGCAACATAATAAGTGTTATGGTTATTTTGAGAAATAATGTAAAGGTTACGGTTATATTATGTTGAGAAGTAACGTAAGGGTCAAGGTTATGTTAAGAAGTCACATAACGGTTACGGTTATGTTGAGTAACGTGGGGTTACGGTTATCTTGAGGAGTAACGTAAGGGTTGAAGGTTAGGCTCAAAATTGATGTGAGGGTTAAGGTTATGTTGAAAAGTAACGAAAGGGTTAAATTTATATTGATAAGTGAGGTAATGGTTAAGGTTGTTTAGGTTATGTTGAAAAGTAACTTAAGGGTTATGGCTATATTGAGAAGTAAAGCAAGATGTGAGGTTATGTTGAGAAGTAACTTAAGATTTACAGTTATGTTCAGACGTAATGTAATGTTTACGGTTATGTTGAGATGTAACAGGGGTTAATGTTAGATTCAGAAGTAACGTAAGGTTTAAGGTTATGTTCAGAAGTAAGATACGGGTTACGGTTACATTCAGAAGGGTTAATGTAATGTTTAGATGTTCAGAAGTAACGTAAGGTTTAAGGTTATGTTCAGAACTAAAGTAATGTTTGATGGTTATTATTATTATTTAAAGTTATATTCAGAAGGAAGCAGAAGTAACGAAGGTTTAAGGTTATGTTCAGTGTTCAGAACGTCAGAAGTAACGTAATGTTTGATGGTTATTATTATTATTATTTAAGGTTATATTCAGAAGAAACGTAAGTTTAAGGTTATGTTCAAAAGTAACGTAAGGTTTAAGGTTATGTTCAGAAGTAACGGAAGGTTTTAGGTTTTGTTCAGAAGTAACGTAAGGTTTGATTGTTCAGAAGTAATGTAAGGTTTAATTATGTTCAGAAGTAACGTAAGGTTTGATTGTTAGTATTATTATTTGAGGTTATATTCAGAAGTAATGTAAGGTGTAAGGTTATGTTGAGAAGTAATATAAGGATTACAGTTATGTTTAGTAGTAACGTAAGGTTTAAGGTTATATTCAGAAGTAGAGTAATGTATGAGCGTAACTCTGGTAAGAACACCCTGAGAGTGCTGGTAACTGTTGAGTGTTTGCATGAAGGACAAACAATGCTGAACATGATGAGTCTCTCCACAGAATCTTGTCAGAAAGAAGAGGAAATCAAATCCAGTCGTCTGGGAGAATACCTCTGTCATGGTTGATTATGGTCGTGAGACGGCGGAGCTGCTGTCTGCAGTTCAGGTAATTCTATCCAGTGCGGTGCCCGGCATCCGCTACTAATTGTCAGTTGTCACTCCCTTAGCGGGGTTTCCTGAGAAGGCCATTATTGCCCAAAAGTGGAAAAATTTTGTTTATTATATTATTCAATGCAGCCATTCATTCCCCTCACATTGATACCATAAAATAAGCTCAGCATCATTTCTATGAATTTTTATATTTTTTTTAGATACCTAGGGCCTAACTTTCAGCGCATCGTTTGAATTATAAAGGCCAGTCATTTTGTCTAAAGTATTGCACATTGGTACTCATTTTGATCAGCACATATGACCAAATTTATTCAATAGTGCCTTAAATCGTCAGGAAAATATTTGACATTCCGCACACCTGTTGTTATCGAAAGATGCTGTCCGAAAGGAGTGTAAGGGAACCAGGGTAGTTAAAACAGGGTTGATAAGCAGTAGATGGGAACCTCTCATGGTTTTATGATGTTTCAAATCATTATCCTACTCATTTCTAGTTTTTTTATGCGGAAAAAACATTCAGATCAGGAGAAAATGAGTTTTAAATACGATTTTCTCATAATTGACTTTATTTTTTAATGTGTTTTGCTAAATAGTCCCACAACTTTCAACGGATTCGCTTGAAGTTTGGCATACAGCTGCTTTTGTGTCATTACTAAGAGATCTACAGATGGGATTTGCGATATCTTTTGTACTTTCTGAGACATTCATGATTTGTTTTGGAAATTTTAGAGAAATTAGTTTCCTTCAAGCCTCCATTTTGAAAATTTGTAACAAGAAAACTATAACTATACAATGAATATATGAAAAAGCAATACAAAGGATTCAGGATATTTATTTGAAGTTTCTATGTGCATTATTATTTAAAAAAATTTATGCCAAAATTTGAAACATAAAAAAATCGCCAGTGAGAGATTGTTTAAAATTTCTCTATTGATGCTATATTCCATTTTTTGGGGTCAATTGGCCTATAAATAAAAAGGAAGTTTATTATTTGAATGTTTTTTCTGACATAAACCTACAAAAGAGTAGGATAATACTTTGAAACGTTATAAAACCTTGCGAGGCTCTCAATTTCTTCTTGTCGACCTGTTTCAACTGCCCCGGCTCCCTTATGCTCATATCGGACAGCACCTTTTTGATAACAGATGCACGGAATATGTCACATATTTTTCCGGCGATCTGAGACAATTTTGGAAAAAGTACATTGTGATGATTCTTTACTTGTGTTCCTTGGGAAAGACTCGACCCAGGTGCAAATGGGTACCAGCTCCAGCTTGGGAGTACGAAAACTTGCGTCAGACTAGCGTCCTGTCCAGGAAGTGATTATTATCACCTGTTCCGCTTGGTTCTACAAAAAGTGTGATAGGCTCTGGCTCTATGGGATGTAATGGCATTGAAGGTACTTTACCTTTACGTTTTCTTGTAGTGCCTTTCTTAGTAAAGTGTTGCTGAATTTCTTAGTAAAGTGTTGCTGAATTTCTTAGTAAAGTATTGCTGAGTTTCTTAGTAAAGTGTTTTTGAGTTTCTTAGTAAAGTGTTGCTGAATTTCTTAGTAAAGTGTTGCTGAATTTCTTAGTAAAGTGTTGCTGAGTTTCTTAGTAAAGTGTTGCTGAGTTTCTTAGTAAAGTGTTGCTGAATTTCTTAGTAAAGTGTTGCTGAATTTCTTAGTAAAGTGTTGCTGAGTTTCTTAGTAAAGTGTTGCTGAATTTCTTAGTAAAGTGTTGCTGAATTTCTTAGTAAAGTGTTGCTGAATTTCTTAGTAAAGTGTTGCAATTTCTTAGTAAAGTGTTGCTGAGTTTCTGAGTTTCTTAGTAAAGTGTTTTGAGTTTCTTAGTAAAGTGTTGCTGAGTTTCTTAGTAAAGTGTTGCTGAGTTTCTTAGTAAAGTGTTGCTGAGTTCCTTAGTAAAATGTTGCTGAATTTCTCAGTAAAGTGTTGCTGAGTGTCTTAGTAAAGTGTTGCTGAATTTCTAAGTAAAGTGTTGCTGAGTCTCTTAGTAAAATGTTGTCAAATTTCTTAGTAAAGTGTTGCTGAGTTTCTAAGTGAAGTGTTGCTGAGTTTCTTAGTAAAGTGTTGCTGAGTTTCTTAATAAAGTGTTGCTGATTGTTGTTGCTGAATTTCTTAGTAAAGTGTTGCTGAGTTTCGTATTAAAATGTTGCTGAATTCCTTAGTAAAGTGTTGCTGAGTTTCTTAGTAAAGTGTTGCTGCGTTTCTTAGTAAAGTGTTGCTGAGTTTCTTAGTTAAATGTTGCTGAGTTTTTCAGGCCTGTCCATCGCTGATGTTCTCTTCCCTTTTTTCAGTGCACAGGAGGTCATTACGGACTGGAAGTGCCTGCCTTGGTCCTGACGGGGTCTAGTTCCGGTCGCGTCAATCGGTTCACCAACATGCCCGTATTTGGGGCGGGAAAGTAAGTGGGCTAGGCTCCTTTTGTTGCTCGTGTCTTTTCGTTGTTTTTATTCTGTGGTGAGGTGGCCAGATGGCTAGTTCTTCTATTTGATTTGATTTGTGGGCAGCGGTTGGTGCGTGCTGGTGATAGGTCCCACTTCTTTCCCTTCCCATATCTTTCATCTCTTGCTGTTTCCTCTTAATTCACCCTGAGATCATCCCATATGGAGGACGATGGTAAATTTCAATGAAACAAACAAGCTTTGATTGAATTTCTTTTTCTGATTTGCGCAAAATTAAAGGGGTGGGGGGGGGGTGTGTTCAATAGCTTTGTTTTAAAGAAATTCAAACACAGGCTTTTGTTTTGTTTTGGATCTTTCCTTTAACATCACATTTTCTCTCCCCATCTCTCTGTTTGTCTCTCTGTCTGTCTGTCTGTTTCTCTTTGTTTCTGTTTCAGTATGTCCCTGCCTCTCTCTGTCTGTCTCTATGTCTCTGTCTGTCTGTCTCTCTCTCTCTCTCTCTCTCTCGCCTCCCTCCCTCCCTCTCTCTCCTCTCATCTCCTCCTCATCCCTCCTCCCTCCTCCCTCTCCTTCTCTCTGTATCTATATATCTATCTGTGTGTGTGTGTCTCTCTCTCTCTCTCTCTCTCTCCTCTCTCTCTCCCTCTCTCTCTCTCTCTCTCTCTCTCTCTCTCTCTCTCTCTCTCTCTCTCTCTCTCTCCCTCTCCCTCTCCTCCTCTCCCTCTCTCTCTCTCTCTCTCTCTCTCTCTCTGTCTGTCTCTCTGTCTTCCCCTCTCCTCTCTCTCTCTCTCTCTCTCTCTCTCTCTTCTCTTTCTCTCTCTCTCTCTCTCTCTCTCTCTCTCTCTTCTCTCTCTCTCTCTCTCTCTCTCTCTCTCTCTCTCTCTCTCTCTCTCTCTCTCTCTCTCTCTCTCTCTCTGTCTCTCTCTCTCTCTCTCTCTCTCTCTCTCTCTCTTTCTCGGCTCCCCCTCTCTTCCATCTCTCTCTCTCTGGGTTCAAATTCTGTCAATGCTTGGCCCAATATTGTGTACCTTGGGAAAGACATTAAACACTTAATTTGCCGTTCAACCCGGAGTGCAAAATGACGCCAGCATCCATTTGGGAGTAAAACCCTGTGAGAAACCCCTGTCCTGTCAAGGAGGCAAATAAGTCGTCACCTGCTACATTTCAGGCTGTTGAAACTTGAATTAGCATCAGTTCTGTGGGTCGTAAAATGGCGTTGATGGACGAGTGCCTAGGCTGCTAGACTGGGGCCATGAGGTCCCAGGTTCAAATCCTGGCAAAGCCTTGGGAAGGACACTCAACACGCATTTTCCCCACTTGACCCAGGTGCAAATGGGTACAAGCACTATCTTGGGAGTAAAGACCTTCATCAGACTAGCGTCCTATCCAGGAGGTGATTAATATGACCTGTTCTGCTTCATGCTACAGAAACGGTGATACGCTCCAGCTCTATGGGCCGTAATGGACTAGAAGGAACTTTTTACGGTGTGCCATGATGGCTTTGAAATGAATATTTCAGTGAACTGTTTGCTCTAACATCTCTGTACTTAATTGACAGGATTAAATTAAACTTTATGCTTATGCTGTTTGTTCTTCTTCAACTCACAGAGTCTGTTTTTCATCACTCTCTCATTCTCAGATACAGAAGCAAAAATTTTGGACTGTGTTTGGTAAGTACATACATATATATATTTCGTAAGGAAAAAGCACAAAACATCATGAAAAGAGAAAAAAATGTTTTAATTTTTTTTTTTTAATGTTTTCATTGTTGAATATATTTTCTCCATGCAACCATAGCAATAGCACATGAAGGTATGTTGTTTTAAATAAAAATCCTGTTAGAAATACGAATACAGTGGATCCAGGGCAGTCGGGCAAAATTTAAAATCCTACCAAAAACCCCAAGTCATCTTAGTTGTGGATGTAGGTAAAATCAAATCAAATAAATAAATGTAAAAATCGACTTAAGTAATTGCTCAGTTACCTCCCTGACAGGATTGGTATTATTACTAACTCACATGTGCTCAAATGTATGTGTTGTTTTTTGTGTTTTTCTTGTTTTTTATTACGTGAAGTACGTGTACGTTTGATTCAGCACAGTGATAGAATTCCAAGTGAAAGAGAGAAGTGTGATGATGGAATAGATTAGATGATTAAATTAGATCTGTCTTCAATTTAATACCAATCGCCAATTTTGTCAAGTGCTTCACGGAGATGGATTTACTAATAGTAATACCAATAATATTGATGCCGATGGCCGGTATACAATGATTGGGTAAGAGTAAGATCCTTGGCACCTCCACCTTCTTTCTACCTGTCTATCTCTTTCTCCCTCTCTCTCTATTTCTTTCTCCCTCTCTCTCTATTTCTTTCTCCCTCTCTCTCTATCTCTTTCTCCCTCTCTCTCTATTTCTTTCTCCCTCTCTCTCTATCCCTTTCTCTCTCTCTTTCTCTATCGCAATGATCTCCTTCACATCTCAATGCTGAACTGACAATGCGATGTAGACCTATGCAGCATATAAAATATATGGATTATCACCTGGATTGGTGAATTTGGGACCAAAATGTTGACCTTCTATTCTTTGCATATTCGGATAGAATGACCTTTATTTACAAGTTTATGGCAGAAAAATGTCCATATGACATTTTTTGAAAATACAAAATATTTACAGGTAAAAGCAGTCAAAATTTTGATGTAAATTACCCCAACACTGACTGAGAAGATGGCTAATTGCCAATGTGGCAACACCAGTTGTTTCGCTTGGCTTTCGCAAACACTGCACATCTGTTTTCACAACAATGACCATCTAAACCTAGATTTACAATCCTCTTTACATTAGCAACAATGCCAGAGACTGTCGAAAGAGTAAAGGGGCAGCTGCAAGAAGTTTGCTTTATGTTATTTTCTTTTCATTTCTTTACTTGCATTATTTTGAAATGTAGTTTTTTCACACTAAAATTCTATCTCCTCCGTCATTTACAGACCATTTGTACTACATTTAGCACACAGATTCCTTTTGTCAATGTTAATTGAATGACGTTGGATTTTTTACATATCTTGTAAACGTTTTTAGAAAATATTATTTTTTGTGTATATATCTACACGATCTATATTATTTTCAAAAATTCATTTTAAAAAACCCTTCCAAAATATCTCAAAAACCTGACGTCACTCTTTAGATATTGAATGGAAAAAGCAATCTGCACAGGTTTTAAGTGATTTGATTCATAACTATACGAGGAAATAGATTTTGAAAATTGGATCAAAACCCAAGATGGCAGCCGTTTCCATGGCAACCAAGGAGGTTACAAACTTTTCAATGATATAGGATGACTGTATTTTGACAGTTACTCATATGTATACTAAAAGCAAAAACACAAACTCAGAAGCAAAAAAATCACTTCAGGAGTAATTACCCTTAATTACCTTGAGATCATCGCATGTGAAGGACGTGGTATATATCAATGAAACAAGAAAAACTCCCCTAGTGGATGTTAGGCCACGAAGAACAGGTGGTATTAATCACCTCCTGGAGAGGACGCTAGTCCGACGCAGGTTTTTACTCCCAAGCTATTGCTTGACTCCCAAACTAGTGTTTGTACACACTTTTACCTGGGTAGAGCGAGGAAAATGCTTGACATGTATCATTCTCAGGAATCTCAAAGTCTGACCTAGCGCTACTAGGATTTGAACCCTGAATCTCATGATCCTCAGTCTGGCAGCCTAATCTCTCGGCTAACAACGCCACCCATGTTATCCCATGTGGTCTTCCTTATTTCCTCTGTCCTTGAGGATTTCCCTTTAATGTTTTGTCTTGTGGTTGACGTAGGGGGCTTCCGCAGTGTATGACCAATCCCTCTCCTCCACCTTTTCTGAAGCTCTTCAATTGGTTTTTGGTTATATCTTTGTCGCAATTCTTCTTGCTTATAGTTTCTGGTTATTGAATTTGGGACAATGCATCTCAGGCAACCATTTATGCAAGTCTGTAGTTCACATGCTTTTGTGTTGGTTTTCCTCAGGAAAATGTCTCATTGAGGAGGACTATTTGTGTGAGAAAATGATCCAAGGTGGATTTGGATGTTCGGTCGATGTAACTAGTAAAGCGAAAGCATGGCAGCACAAAGAGAAAAAGGGGTCAACGCCACCAAAGCTTTTACTCGAACCGAATTCGGCTTTGAAAATGGAGGACAAGTCTTTGGTGAAAAGCAATGTCTCTGTGTCGTTTAAGTGAGTAAAGCTGAACCTTTTAGGCAGGCAGAACTTAAAAGTGTAGAAATACCTTTTTATTATCATCAGCCTACGCTTAAACATTAAAAAAAAAACTGAAATTATATATGCAATTGATATAATTAAGAAGAGAAAAGTTATGACTTTGCAATAGTTTAATATGCTTTTCTTCATGAAAGCAGCCATGTTCTAAAGCAATCACTCTGAGCACTTGGTATGTTGTTTTAAAGAATATGGAAACAAGTATTCATTACTGGCTGACAGACCAAGGATTCAATGAATAGAATGTTTTATGTGTATGACCTGACCATTTATGCTCCCCCCTCCCCCTCCCCCTACTGCTTCAGTAATTTATATTCAGTGTTCAATCTCAAAAAGTGAAGCATGTCAAAAAGTGACCAGGTATGTCTGAAAGTGAGCAGGTGTGTCAAAAAGTGAAGCATATATAAAAAAATGAACAGAAGTGTTAAAAAAATGCCGGGCGACAAAAAGTGAAACGTGTTAAAAAGTGAGTGAAAAATTGTGTCTTAAAGTAAACAGGTGTCTCTAATAGTGGACAGGTATGTCTAAAAGTGAGCCAGTGTCTAAAAAAATAAACAGGTGTATCATCAAAAGGTGAGCAGGTGTGTAAAAAAAAATGTCAAAAAGGATGTCAAAAAGGAAGGGTATCAAAAAATGAAGTGTCAAAAATTGAAGCATGTTAAAAAGTGAAGGGTGTCAGAAAGTGAAGCATGTCAAAAAGTGAAGGGTATCAAAAAATGAAGTGTCAAAAATTGAAGCGTGTTAAAAAGTGAAGGGTGTCAGAAAGTGAAAAATATCAAAAGGGAAAGGTGTCACAAAGTGAAGGAAGTGTTAAAAATTGAAGATTGTCAAAAAGGGAAGAGTTTAAAAAATTGTGAGCTAGGGTGTCAAAAAGTGAAAGGTGTCCAAAAGTGAAGGTTTATCCAAAAGTGAAGGGTGTCAAAAAGTGAAGGGTGTCAAAAAGTGAAGGGTGTCAAAAAGTGAAGGGTGTCCAAAAGTGAAGGGTGTTAAAAAGGAAGAGTGTCACAAAAGTGAAGGGTGCCAAAAAGTAAAGGGTGTCATAAAGTGAAGGGTGTCAAAAAGTAGAGGGTAATGAAAAATGGAGGATGTCAAAAAGGGAAGGGTGTCACAAAATGAAGCATGTCAAACAGTGAAGGGTGTTGAAAAGTGGAGGATGTCCAAAAGTGAGGGTATGTCAAAAAGGGAGGGTGTCAAAAGGGGAAGCGTGTCAAAAATGTGAGCAAGTGTGTCATAAAGTGAAGGGTCTCAAAAAGTGAAAGGTGTTGAAAAGTGAGCAAATATGTCAAAAAGTGAGCAAGTGTGTCATAAAGTGAAGGGTCTCAAAAAGTGAAAGGTGTTGAAAAGTGAGCAAATATGTCAAAAAAATAAAGTGTGGTGAAGAGTGAGCAAATATGTCAAAAAGTGAAGCGTGTTGAAAAGGGAAGCGTGTTGAAAGGTGAAACGTGTCAAATTTGATTCCTTTTTTCAGACCGAAGGTCATCTCGGCTTTGTCAATGCCGTCATTTACATTTGCGGCTCCTTCAGTGGAAGAAGTGCCGGCGACGCAGCCTAAAGAGGAGGTTGATCCAAAGACAAAGGCATTGGAGGTAGAGCTTTATGCGAACTTGCTTAAAGTGCGCAGGACGGTGGCTGAAGAGACAAGCTACACACCTCACAGTATAGCGAGTAATAAAATCTTGCTGGATATGGCCAAGTACAGGTTGGTACCGAAATTTTAGTTTTACTGGGGTTTATTTTTAGGGCTGGGTTGGGGGGGGGGGAGGGGGGGCTCAACCAAAGGTCGTGGGTTCAAGCCCTGGTGGTTGAACACATTTTCTCAATGTTTTTCAAATAAAAACTGCACCTGTGCCAGGTAGGTGGATCGATCCATGGGAGACAGATGATAAAAAGGTCTTGTGTGCAACAATACATCAAATACACAATCTAGATAGTAACTTTTGATTTGAATTTACCTACATCCACAACTTTATTTATATATAAAACTAAGATGATCTCAGAGGTTTTGGTAGGATTTTAAATTTTTTGCCTGGACTGCCCTCTAAACAGCCAAGGGATCATTAACGTGCACAGAGTGGGACCTTTTTATCGTCCGTCTCTGACGAACTAGTTTTCGATCTATCTGCCTGGACCAGGGGTTGAGTTTCACCCTAGAAACTTTTTTCTACCTGTCTGAGTATGAATCCATGACCTTTTGGTTGAGAGGTGGAAACCCTACCTGTGGATCACCTGAGCTCCTCCTCCCCACCTGATCAAAGGAAAACTAAAAATGTGTTGCTTTAGTTTTTAACGATTTTTTTCTTCATTTGTACGTGGAATTAAATTTTATAACCAAGTTTAGTTATATGTCATCAAAAGAACTATCCTTAAAACAAAAGTATCTTTCAAACAAGGTCCAGTAACTTTTTCAGCTTTGTCTCCGTCAGCTTTTCAGCTTTCATCTTTCAAACAAGGCCCAGTAACTTTTTCAGCTTTGTCTCCGTCTCTTTCACACAAGGCCCAGTAACTTTTTCAGCTTTGTCTCCGTATCTTTCAAACAAGGCCCAGTAACTTTTTCAGCTTTGTCTCCGTATCTTTCAAACAAGGCCCAGTAACTTTTTCAGCTTTGTCTCCGTCTCTTTCACACAAGGCTCCGTCTCTTTCAGTAACTTTTCAGCTTTGTCTCCGTCTCTTTCACACAAGGCCCAGTAACTTTTTCAGCTTTGTCTCCGTCTCTTTCACACAAGGCCCAGCTCAATGGAACAACTTGTCCGCTTGGAAGATTTTTCTGCACTGAAAGTGGAGAAGTTTGGTCACAGCTTTCTGCTCTGCATGATCAAGTTTTGTAAAGAAAAGAGAGCTAACTATGGACGAATTTCCTAAAAATGCTAATGCCTTGGTGAGTATAGTGAACACTGGGAAAGATAATTCCCTTGTCACTCGTGATAGCCATAGTACAATGAAGGTTAAATTTCAAAAGGAAAAACTATGATATCATTACAACTTGCATCTTTTGTGTCTGTAATAATAGCGTCACCCCGTCTGTCTTACTTGGTCAAAGGATGTTTTGAGTGCCAAGAGAAGATTTGGTGTGGCGACCTTCACCCTTACTCCGGGCCTCAGCTAGCCGTAGTGGTGGGCAGTGGCAACTAGTAGATTAATGACCTCGACGATTGATCGTGAGTCCCCGTTAAAACTTTGGGTGCCCTGCAGATCCTTCGGATGCCAAGCCAAGCTTAATCGTAAAAGTCGTGATTTGCTGTTACGTTACAGGAGATATGAACCGGCCAGTCATGTTTTGGCCTGATGTCTCTGGTATTTCTTTCAACGAGATGAGGGAAAGCTGCAATCAAAAAGTGTAAATGTTTTGAGGTAACTCGTTCTTCAAATCAATATTGCTCTCATTAACTTCTCTGTAAGTGGTATCGGTGGCTGAGTGGTTAGACTGGTGGACTCGTGATCTTGAGGTCCCAGGTTTGAATCTTAGCAAAGTTAGACCCGATGTTATGTTCCTTGGGAAAGACACTTAACACGCAATTATCCCACTCGACACAGTCACAAAGGGATATAATCACTAGCTTGGGAGTAAAAACTTGCACCAGACAAGCGTCCTGTCTTGGATGTGATTATTATCACCTGTTCCACTTCACACTACAGAAACTGGGATAAGCTCTGGCTCTATAGGCCATAACTGTCTTGAAGGAACTTTACTTTACTAACTTCTCTTTATGGGGAGTAATGCAGAAGATGTCTAAAGACTGTATTAAACACCTACTGTGTCTTGTTTTTTTTATTTTAGAGTATACAGAACTATATGAATAAAGGATTACTTGGTGTTGAAAAACAATAAAATTATGCATTTTATGAAAGTTATATTTGTACAACTTTACAAAGTCATTCAGAAGAGTTTTGGAATTGATTTCTAACTACTCGAAAGAGACACACACTATGTTTTGATATGAAGTTTCATGCATTATGTTTTGATGATATACACTATTTTTGATATGAAGTTTCATGCATTATGTTTTGATGATATACACTATTTTTGATATGAAGTTTCATGCATTATGTTTTGATGATATACACTATGTTTTGATATGAAGTTTCATGCATTATGTTTTGATGATATACACTGTTTTGATATGAAGTTTCATGCATTATGTTTTGATAATATACACTATGTTTTGATATGAAGTTTCATGCATTATGTTTTGATAATATACACTATGTTTTGATATGAAGTTTCATGCATTATGTTTTGATGATATACACTATGTTTTGATATGAAGTTTCATACATTATGTTTTGATGATATACACTATGTTTTGATAATATACACTATGTTTTGATAATATACATTATGTTTTGATAATATACACTATATGTTTTATACATTATGTTTTGATAATATACACTATGTTTTGATATGAAGTTTTATAGACAGATGTTTTGATAATATAGTACACTATGTTTTGATAATATACACTATGTTTTGATAATATACACTATGTTTTGATAATATAGATGTCACTAGTTTTTCGATAATATACAGACAGATGATGCGTGTGAAAGGCCCTTAAAGAGGCCCTAATGGCACTTCCAGCTCTCAGAGACAGTCCTACATATTCTTTATGCTGAAGAAACTCTCACTGGTAAAAGGAAGTCCCTGTGGGTGACACTTTCTTCTTTTTCACTTTCTTTATCTTCTTTATTTCTTTTTTCTTCTTCTTTTCTACACTTCTTGTTTCTTCTTCAACAGATGATGCTTCTTCTTCTACTTCTTCCCTTCTTTCTTCCCTAATGGCACTCTCTTCAGCTCTTCAGTCCTTCTTCTTTATTCTTCTTTCTACTCTCACTGGTTCTTTCTTCTTCTACTTCCCTTTCTTCTTCACTTTCTTCTTCTTTTTCTTCTTTCTTCTTCTTCTTTCATTTTTCTTTTTCTTTTTCTTCTTCTACTTCTTCTTTCTTCTTCTACTTCTTTCTTTCTTCTTCAACTTCTTTCTACTTCTTCTTCTTTGTTCTTCTACTTCTTTCTTCTTCTACTTCTTTCTTCTTCTATTTCTTTCTTCTTCTACTTCTTTCTTCTTCTTCTCTTCTTCTTCTTCTTTCTTTCTTCTTCTACTTCTTTCTTCTTCTTCTACTTCTTTCTTCTTCTACTTCTTCTTTCTACTTCTTTCTTCTTCTTCTTTCTTCTTCTACTTCTTCTTTCTTCTTCTTCTTCTTCTTCTACTTCTTTTCTTCTTCTACTTCTTTCTTCTTCTACTTCTTTCTTCTTCTACTTCTTCTTCTTCTACTTCTTATTTCATCTTCTTCTACTCTTCTTTCTTCTTCTACTTCTTTCTTCTTCTACTTCTTCTTTCTTCTTCTACTTCTTCTTCTACTTCTTCTTTCTTCTTCTACTTCTTTCTTTCTTCTTCTACTTCTTCTTTTTTCTCCTTCTTCTTCTTTCTTCTTCTACTTCTTCTTTCTTCTTCTACTTCTTCTTTTCTTCTTCTACTTCTTCTTTCTTCTTCTACTTCTTCTTTCTTCTTCTACCTTCTTCTTTCTTCTTCTTCTTCTCTTCTTTTCTTCTTCTTCTACTTCTTCTTTCTTCTTCTACTTCTTCTTTCTTCTTCTACTTCTTCTTTCTTCTTCTACCTCTTCTTTCTTCTTCTACTTCTTCTTTCTTCTTCTACTTCTTCTTTCTTCTTCTACTTCTTCTTTCTTCTTCTACCTCTTCTTTCTTCTTCTACTTCTTCTTTCTTCTTCTACTTCTTCTTTCTTCTTCTACTTCTTCTTTCTTCTTCTACTTCTTCTTTCTTCTTCTACTTCTTCTTTCTTCTTCTACTTCTTCTTTCTTCTTCTACTTCTTCTTTCTTCTTCTACTTCTTCTTTCTTCTTCTTCTTCTCTTCTTTCTTCTTCTACTTCTTCTTTCTTCTTTTACTTCTTCTTTCTTCTTCTTCTTCTTCTTCTTCTTTCTTCTTCTTCTTCTTCTTCTTCTTCTCTTCTTCTTCTTCTTCTCTTCTTTTCTTCTTCTTCTTCTTCTTCTTCTTCTTCTTCTTCTCTTCTTTTTCTCTTTCTTTCTTTTTCTTCTTCTTCTTTCTTTCTTCTTCTTCTTCTTCTTCTTCTTCTTCTTCTTCTTCTTCTTCTTCTTCTTCTTCTTCTTCTTCTTCTTCTTCTTCTTCTTCTTCTTCTTCTTCTTCTTCTTCTTCTTCTTCTTCTTCTTATTCTTCTTCTTCTTTTCTTCTTCTTCTTCTTCTTCCTCTTCTTCTTCTTCTTCTTTTTCTTCTTCTTCTTTCTTCTTCTTTTTCTTCTTCTTTCTTCTACTTCTTCTCTTCTTCTTCTTCTTCTCCTTATTCTTTTTCTTCTTCTTCTTCTTTCTTCTTCTTCTTCTTCTTCTCCTCCTCCTCCTCCTCCTTGTCCTCCTCCTCCTCTTCTTCTTCTTCTTCTTCCTTCTTCTTCTTCTCTTTTCTTCTTCTTCTTCTTCTTCTTCTTCTTCTTTCTTCTTCTTCTTCTTCTTTCTTCTTCTTCTTCTTCTTCTTCTTTCTTCTTCTTCTTCTTCTTCTTTTCTTCTTCTTCTCTTCTTCTCTTCTTCTCTTCTTCTTCTTCTTCTCTTCTTCTTCTTCTTCTTCTTCTTCTTCTTCTTCTTCTTCTTCTTCTTCTTCTTCTTCTTTCTTCTTCTTCTTCTTCTTCTTCTTCTTCTTCTTCTCTTCTTCTCTCTTCTTCTCTTCTTCTTCTTCTTCTTTCTTCTTCTTCTTCTTCTTCTTCTTCTTCTTCTTCTTCTTCTTCTTCTTCTTCTTCTTCTTCTTCTTCTTCTCTTCTTCTTCTTCTTCTTCTTCTTCTTCTTCTCTTCTTCTTCTTCTTCTTCTTCTTCTTCTTCTTCTTCTTCTTCTTCTTCTTCTTCTTCTTCTTCTTCTTCTTCTTTTCTTCTTCTTCTTCTTCTCTTCTCTCTTCTTCTTCTTTCTTCTTCTTCTTCTTCTTCTTCTTCTTCTTCTTCTTCTTCTTCTTCCTTCTTCTTCTTCTCTTCTTCTTCTCTTCTTCTTCTTCTTCTTCTTCTTCTTTCTTCTTCTTCTTCTTTTCTTCTTCTTCTTCTTCTTCTTCTTCTTCTTCTTCTTCTTCTTCTTCTTCTTCTTCTTCTTTCTTCTTCTTCTTCTTCTTCTTCTTCTTCTTCTTCCTTCTTCTTCTTCTTCTTCTTCTTCTTCTTCCTTCTTCTTCTTCTTCTTCTTCTTCTTCTTCTTCTTCTTCTCCTTCTTCTTCTCTTCTTCTTCTTCCTCTTCTTCTTCTTCTTCTTCTTCTTCTTCTTCTTCCTCTTCTTCTTCTTCTTCTTCTCTCTTCTTCTTCTTCTTCTTCTTCTTTTCTTCTTCTTCTTCTTCTTCTTCTTCTTCTTCTTCTTCTTCTTCTTCTTCTTCTTCTTCTTCGTCTTCTTCTTCGTCTTCTTCTCCGTCTTCTGACTCATTTTTCTTTCGCCTACCCCCCCCCCCCTCCTTATATTCGCCCTCTCTTCCTCCTCCTGTTCCTTCTTTTTCTTCCTGACCTTCTTTCGCTTGACATCCATACTCTTCTGGCTTAACAGTCCATTCATTTTCTCTCGTATTCGCTCCTCTTTCATTTTCTTAGTCTCTCAATCATTACTGACTGTTAAACCAGTTCCATGTTTAAACTTTTCACCCCACAATTTACCTTCCAAGCCAAACGTGGACTTCCTCCGTCTCGAACGAGACTTGGCAAATCCCGTCTTCGACGCCCTGGATGTGGTCCGTCAATCTAAATTTTGAGCTTCGTGGTTTAATCGAACCTCGACACAGAAAAAAAGCTACGGAAAAAAAATGCTTCCACAGAGCTCCACTGGTCAGCAAATACTAATGGCTCGTTTACCGCAACTCCACACGTATATACACACACACATACACACACACACACACACACACACACACATACACACGCGCGCCTGCGTGCGCGCGTACACACGAGCTTTGATGACGTCAGTGTACACTCAACTGGTTGGTTTAATCAAGCTCTTATCTCCTTGAAGCAATCAATGTGTTTTTATACGTGTTCATGCGCCTTGTCTAGTGTGATGTGGTGAGAGAGTAGATTCTATATGTGGCGGGGGAGGACCGAAATGAGATGGTAAGAGTGACAAAGATGCCCACCCAGCCACTGACAGTGACACCGATATATATATATATATATATATATATATATATATATATATATATATATATATATATATATATATATATATATATATATATATATATATATATATATATATATATATATATATATTTAACCCACTGTCAGTGACACCAATATATGTATATAATCCCAAGTCAGATTGACATACCCTCAGTAAAATCGCCGTACCACGTGACACAAATCATCTTCCCGACAGGGCAAATCTGAGTCCCTGTTTTGATGTCTTGTTGGAGTACCACGTGACACAAACCATCTCCTGATAGGGCAAATCTGAGTCCCTGTTTTGATGTCTTGTTGGAGTACCACGTGACACAAACCATCTCCATGACAGGGCAAATCTGAGTCCCTGTTTTGATGTCTTGTTGGAGTACCCACGTGACACAAACCATCTCCCTGACAGGGCAAATCTGAGTCCCTGTTTTGATATCGTGTTGGAGTACCACGTGACACAAACCATCTCCCTGACACTGACAGGGCAAATCTGAGTCCTGTTTTGATATCGTGTTGGAGTACCACGTGACACAGACCATCTCCCTGACACTGACAGGGCAAATCTGAGTCCCTGTTTTGATATCGTGTTGGAGTACCACGTGACACAGACCATCTTCCCGACAGGGCAAATCTGCGTCCCTGTTTTGATGTCTTGTTGGAGTACCACGTGACACAGAACATCTTCCTGACAGGGCAAATGTGAGTCCCTGTTTTGATGTCTTGTTGGAGTACCACGTGACACAAATTATCTTCCTGACAGGACAAATGTGAGTCCCTGTTTTGATGTCTTGTTGGAGTACCACGTGACACAAATTATCTTCCTGACAGGGCAAATGTGAGTCCCTGTTTTGATATCGTGTTGGAGTACCACATGCAATACTTATTAGTCTAATTCCGTCGGAAGATAAAAACAAACTAGCAGATTATGGGATGGGGGGTGTGATAAGTGCAGCGGAAACGGGAACCTGGCACATGTGTGTGTGTGTTGGGGGGTGGTGTGTGTTCATTGAGCTTTTATTATAAATTCTAAACATACACTGGCAAGTTGTAAGTACAGCAAGGTCAGATTCAAAAACTCTTACACCAAACGTAACGTCCCATGACCGGATGGCTGGAATGTTTAACCGCCACCGAGATGGAACGCAGAGGGCGGGGAATAGCCTGAGGGTTGAGGCTTGTTGGGGAAGCAGGCTGGAAAAAAGACCTAAAAGAATCCAACCTCCATAAGCAAACAACTATATCTGGGCGTTAGTGTGGGGCGATTCCACTATTTCTTTTCGAATCGAATGATTGCCAAATATATTCTTATCATGGAATATTGAGAATCGATTCCACTTTTTTCCCAATGGAATCTTAAGAATCGATTCCAGAATTGAATACTTGCCCAACTCCACTAGGCGTAACCACACTGCCTAACACGGCGCCTGTCGTATTTGAATTTTTTATTGAATTTCCCTCTCACTTGAATGGCTTTGTTGTGTTTTCCTTTCATTTCCATGTTTCCCCCATTTCTGTATCTAATTTACCTTCGTGACATATTGGCGTCATTGGCTTCATCTGCAACACTCCAGAGCTATCGCACCAGGAAGTGGAGTTCCCTTGGACTCTGACAGAACCCCCTGTTTTAGTTTAGCTTGCCTCTGTGCCATCAGAGACATTACCTGAGAACGATAAACCTTTCATGTCATTCCTTGTAGAAGCAGTAATAACTAATCTGCGATCCGTTCTATAATTTATAATTGTTTTGTACTTTGGTTACACACGCTCACTTAGGGGTCAATACATATACAAGTATGTATCGTCACCATTATTATTACTATTATTATTATTATTATTATTATTATTATTATTATTATTATTATTATTATTATTATTATTATTATTATTATAACCACACTTATCATTGATTTTCTACTACTACCAATGGTACTATGGTAACTGTCAGTAGTCTGATAACAGAGTCTTTGAAACGCAAAGACAAACCAAGTCAGAGTGATATTATATAAGCATGACCAGAGACAATGGTGATATCAAGTACGATTAAAAGATCGAATCAGTATTCGAAACTGGAAGTTACCCGGGGTTTTGATTGTAACGACCGGAAATCGATGAATTAGATTTAGTAACAATAAAAGGTTTCCTCGATCACAGGCAAACAATATTGTTCCAGTCAATTCAAAAAACTGATTCGACCCAAAACTTCAGTCGCTAAGAACTTAAAGCAGGTTATTTGAAACCGTTTTGTGAAATGTGGTGGTCGTGGGTGCAGTGGCGCCTCACCTTTTACCGCTCACAGTTAGAGAAAGTCAGAGTTACATAGATACAATTAGCATATAAAAGAAATCAACCGATACATTATCTTTATCTATGATCACTGCTTTTCTGTCAAAATGTAAAACTACAAGCAATTAACGTTTTAGACAGAGTGAAAAGTAAACTCACTAACGCTTAAAGCCTATTTTTGTTTTCCAGTGATTTGCAGCATAATTTGTCGAAGACTGCATTCAAAAGAGATCAAATTAAACAAAGAATGTGAGCTCTAATGTAAGGCTTCCAAATGTCCAATGTGTGATCTGACTTGCCCACACAGTTCCCAACACTAATCACTGACTGCATTTTCTCAATATTCAACTTTGACCTTGTGAAAATAAAGAGGTGCACTGTTTCACGGAATTTAATAGGCTTACCTTGATATATTACTTACGATTATGTACAAACAAACAAACAAATACAAGT
Organism: Doris montereyensis; assembly: GCA_037039925.1. Taxonomy (NCBI): domain Eukaryota; kingdom Metazoa; phylum Mollusca; class Gastropoda; order Nudibranchia; family Dorididae; genus Doris; species Doris montereyensis. The sequence continues at coordinate 85,164 of JAXRKP010000093.1, read as the reverse complement.
AAACATACATACATGCATACATACATACATGCATACATACATACATACATACATACATACACACACACATACACACACACATACACACACACACATTGTACATACAGTGCATTTGGATTTGTTTTTCCATCCAAGTGTTTTGGCCTTGTTGACTTCCCCATGCCAGTCCCCTGTTGATACCGTTCAACCCCTGTTTAACTCCCCTTGTATCAAGTGGATGCCGCCAGTTTCCTCCCTCATTAAATATTGTCTTTTGATACCCCCAGACCTTTGTTTTGTATCTGTTGTCTCCCTTCCATCATCTCCTGGATGGTTATGCCCCTTTTGGAACCTCATACCCATACCAATGTTAATATCATTTTCTTATTTTTACACATATGTCATTTTCATGGCAGTGACATAGTGCAATTAACGTTGACTATTTCTTCTGTATCTATCTAATGAATGAGATAATGTCATGTCACTCATCGTATGTATTGAAAAGATACATAATATTAGCATACCGTTCTTGCAGGTAACGACAGAGGTACTGTCACTACAGTACCCCAGCCTAATGGTACTATCTTACTGAGACTCTTCGATCTTACAAAAGCATTTCATGAGTGTCAGTCATTCAAGGGTAGTTGGTTGGCTCCGTGTGTCTAAGGTCTGAGATTCATCTTGCAAATAGTTATCTGGATTTTTTTGTAATGCGCCTGTTCATGCCATGTACAGAAAATAAACAATAAATAAATGAATGAATATATAAATAAATAATGAATACAAATATCATACATACATATATAAATAAGTAAATAGATAAATGAATGAATAAATAAATAGATAAATAGATAGATAAATGAATAAATACATACATATATAAATAAACAAATAAACAAATAAATGATAAATAAATAATGAATAAGAATAAATACAAATATTTAAAAATAATAATTTTGTATAAAATGTGCATATATCATGTGTAATTAAGATGCTACAGCGTCATTCGAACTTAGATTTTTTTAAAAGATACCAGTAAATAAATAGAAGGAAAATCAACGGACACCAGATAGGATTGAACCAAAAACCTTGGCATCGACACCCATTGTCTCACTGTAAAGGGAAAGCAAACACACCACGACGCGCACACAAGAAAGGATAATGGCGTCACGTAATTATATTAAAACCCCATAGGAACAAATACGAGACACAAATACATATATGGCGTCACGTAATTATATTAAAACCCCATAGGAACAAATACGAGACACAAATACATATATGGCGTCACGTAATTATATTAAAACCGCCATAGGAACAAACACGAGACACAAATACATATATGGCGTCACGTAATTATATTAAAACCCCATAGGAACAAACGCGAGACACAAATACATATATGGCGTCACGTAATTATATTAAAACCGCCATAGGAACAAACGCGAGACACAAATACATATATGGCGTCACGTAATTATATTAAAACCGCCATAGGAACAAACGCGAGACACAAATACATATATGGCGTCACGTAATTATATTAAAACCGCCATAGGAACAAACGCGAGACACAAATACATATATGGCGTCACGTAATTATATCAAAACCGCCATAGGAACAAACACGAGACACAATACATAATCTTTGGGCAACATGAGGATTGAACCCGCCACCTCCACGTCGACAGTTGTCACCTGGCAATGAAAAAGACTGAGCACTAGCAACCAAGCTAAACTACATTCCTTGCACTCAACCTGCCTAGTTACCTTATTTGGTGGTAGTGCGCTTTCTTTTCCATGGAGAGGCGATGAGTGCCGACGCAGAGGTTTGGGGTTCAATCCTCAAGGTGCCCAAAGATGTTTTTAAATTTTGTATCTATTCCTTGTAGTTTTTGTGTCTTTGTCTCTGTCTCTATGGGCTCACATACACACACACACACACGCACACGCACACACACACACACACACATGCACGCACTCACACATACACACACATACACACACGCGCACACACCTATACACGCGCGCTCACACACACACATAGACATACATACACACATATACGCACACATACACACATAGATACACACATACATACACACATACTCACACACACACACACACACACACACACACATAGGCATACCTCATCTCCACCTACTCAGCGTCTTCATCAACGCAGCCATTGATCAGCCAGATCGCGGTTTACAGACAATAAGAAAGACGGCAGAGGTTATCATAATTTCTTAATCTACTCAAATCCATGGCTCGTTAGCATGACCACGTGATTCACACACCACATCGTGAACAGCCAGCCACGCATCGAAACGATTAACAACATCTCCAGCAGCAGCTCTCGTCTCGTTTCTTCCTTCCAGAACATAATTTTAAGTCTACATAATAATAAAAGCAGCAAGTACGGATAATGCTACGATTTTCATTAGATAAGCTTTGCTAAAGCAATGCCACCAACTATTTACATAATGTAGTTGTATTCATCAGGTCTACGAAAAGTCTCAATCTTATCACTTTCTTACTGAGGTTTCTTCACACTTGTCACCAGGGTCGTGATTAACAAAACCATCCACCTCAATCAATGGTAAATATGATAATACCAATATAAAAATCTCATATTAGAGCGTAGTACACAGAATGTAGTGTTATTTCGTGTTCAACTCAATTCATGTCATTGAGCAAAGTAGAGTGGAGGGGTATGACGCATTGTCACAGTGTGGCGTATTTAAGAAAAAACGGTTGTTGCATGCGTGGGTGAAAACTTTAAATGTGTCAAATCAAGCATGCAAGCAAAGACGCTGATCTCACCTACCTTTATGACCTTTGACCTTTGAGATTGACAAACGAAAGGGGCAACTGTGGTGTGGGAGACGAGAAGAAAGTCAATGCATGTAGACCATTGGGCTAAATGATATATTGGCCTTGCTAAATGATATTTAGGCCTTGCTAAATGATATTTGGGCATTGCGAAATGATATTTAGGCATTGCTAAATGATATTTGGGCATTGCTAAATGATATTTGGGCCTTGTTAAATGATATTTGGGCCTTGCTAAATGATATTTAGGTATTGCTAAATGATATTTGGGCCTTGCTTAATGACATTTGCGCCTTGCTAAATGATATTTGGGCATTGCTAAATGACATTCAGGCCTTGCTAAATGACATTTGGGCATTTGCTAAATGACATTTTGGCCTTGCTGAATGATATTTGGGCATTGCTAAATGATATTTGGGCCTTAAATAGATTGTGGAAGACATTATGGAGTTGTGTAATGCATGCACAGTAATCGGCCATCGTTATTTTCTAAGTTTATAGATGTCACTGTAATCGGCTGTCGTTATTTTCTAAGGTTTAGATGTCAGTGTAATCGGCTATCGTTATTTTCTAAGGTTTAGATGTCAGTGTAATCGACTATCGTTATTTTCTAAGGTTTAGATGTCACTGTGATCGACTATCGTTATTTTCTAAGGTTTAGATGTCACTGTGACTAACTATCGTTATTTTCTAAGGTTTAGATGTCAGTGTAATCAATATCGTTATTTTCTATAGATGTCACTGTAATCGGCTATCGTTATTTTTTCCTAAGGTTTTAGATGTCAGTGTAATCGGCTATCGTTATTTTCTAAGTTTATAGATGTCAGTGTAATCGGCTATCGTTATTTTCTAAGGTTATAGATGTCAGTGTAATCGGCTATCGTTATTTTCTAAGGTTTTAGATGTCAGTGTAATCGGCTATCGTTATTTTCCTAAGGTTTTAGATGTCACTGTAATCGGCTATCGTTATTTTCTAAGTTTATAGATGTCACTGTAACCGGCTATCGTTATTTTCTAAGATTTTAGATGTCACTGTAATCGGCTATCGTTATTTTCTAAGGTTTTAGATGTCACTGTAATCGGCTATCGTTATTTTCTAAGGTTTTAGATGTCACTGTAATCGGCTATCGTTATTTTCTAAGGTTATAGATGTCAGTGTAATCGGCTCTCGTTACTTTCTAATGATATAGATGTAATTGTAATCGGCTATCGTTACTTGTCTTTATCGACTTGTAGTATATCATCTGATATGAACAGGCATTGACAGGTTTTCAATGGATATTCACGTCCTCAGTTCTATAGATTTGAGAAAGATTCAAATTTTGTTTATTGCACAATGCGGGGACTCGGTAGTGCAGAGGCAAGGTGTCGGCCTCTCAACCCAAAGGTCGTGTGTTCAAGCCCCGCCAACGTTTGAAAACAAATTTCTCAAGTAGAATATACCCCTCCCCCTCCCTGGTTCAGGTAGGCGGATCGACACCTAGTCCCATCGAGACAGACAATAAAAATGACATCACAACGCTATGTGTTCATGTTAAAGATCCGGTGCCTGTTTGCAACCCAGTCCCAGCTAAATTAACATTCCTACCAAACAATCCCGAGATCACCTTAGTTGTGGGTGTGGGTAAATCAAATAAAATTGTACAATACTGACAAACGTGGTCGATGACTTTTCTACAGTCATCGGAGGGAAGATGAAAGAGGCGATCGGACTTTGCAGAATGGGAGATGCGAGTGGGGAGGCGGTGGGCAGGGGTGGTAGTGGAAAGCACATTATGGAATTAGAATAAAAGGAGAGAAAATGAAAAACATTGGAGGTGGCAGGATGAGGATGGCTAACAGTATGTCCAAATATAAATGGCATTTATAATCCAAGTGTAGGGAAATAGCCAATATCGCTGTTACTACAATATTATTGAGTTTCATCTCACAGCAATCAAGTCAAAGTGTGATTTTACTGTAAGCATTGAATCTTTGGATAAACGGTTTTTGTTGTAAACCTAACAAAAACTGAAACAAAAATCTAAATCGTATTAAACGAAACATGTACCCATACACACGACTTTGCAAGATGATATTTTGTCTTGTAGAACACACGACTTTGCAAGATGATATTTTGTCTTGTAAAACACACGACATTGCCAGATGATATTTTGTCTTGTAAAACACACGACATTGCCAGATGATATTTTGTCTTGTAAAACACACGACTTTGCAAGATGATCTTTTGTCTTGTAAAATTATCAGCCTCTCATATCTCTCCGATATAGATCTATATCCTTAAATAGAAATATTCCAGGTATTGTCTCGACTCAAGTTCCGAATACTGGCCTTCGATTATTTTCGAGAAAAACTGAAACCTGCACATCTACAACATTACCACACGAACGAAAGTATTTTTATTATAAGGGTGTTTATTTCTTCCTTATTCCCTCACCTATCCCATCCTCTATGTTTTGTTCCATTACATCTGATGCTTTATACATGTACATAACTTGCATGAGCCTGTGTTGTTGATTGCATCCATCCCTTACCCCATGCGTTTTTTTATTTCTCTTCCCGTCCCCAGGCTTTTCAGGGCTGGACAACATTGACCACATACTGACCACGTTGGACCGAAATGAGGCCACCAGACCCCGCAGTCGCACCCTCAAGCAACAATTTATCGCCTCCGCCTCGCGTCCTCATGATATTGACAAACTGAAGAAGTTGATGCAAAGCGTTGGCTAGACGTATAGCTAGAGCTAGAGATTAACGTCCATGGTGGTCCATCGGTGACGTGGCCCTTGGATTTCCACTGGCCATTCCTTATTTAGCAATTTATTTCATTCATCTAGGCTTGGTTTTACATCGTTTCAAATGAGTTCAATGCGTGCCAGATATTCTAAGACATTTTACATAGTTCGGATAGTTCGAGGACTTTACATTAAACCAAAAATAACAAGGAAAAAAAGCTAGAATCGAAAATATGTTTAAAGTTGTGACTGAATATCAAAAGTTATTTATGGAAATCGTCAAATCAACAACAGGATGTACAAAAAAGCCTTGATGAAGACCAAGACAGAATAGCATGGACTGAATCACATTTCTGAAATACAATATGTTGCAATAACAAATAAGTCTATTGGATGCAATTTTAGTTAATTATTAAATAAAACATCTTTAAGATTCATAGTTCATACCAATTTATTACGCAACTTTATATCGTATTGTTCTGTTAAACTTTTGTTGTAATTGTTCTAAAGACAGTTTCTCGTTTGTTGTTATATCATAATCTACGGATACCTACCATGAATGCAGTGATTGTTTCGTTGTTCAATCTTGAACTTTGCCATTTTAGAAATTTTAAAACTTAATTGAAATAATTGCATGACTTTGCCAGGCCATAATATTTCCATTCATTTTCCTCCTCCTCCAACCCTCCTTTTCCTCCTCCATGTCCTCCTTCTTCACATTTGCATCTTGTCCTCCCTTTATCCTATCCCCCTCCCCTTTTGTTTCGTCAGCTTGAAGCCACTCCATTTCATCCTATTTTTCATGCCCCTTGTCAAGCATCAGCCAACGTGAAGTTTAAAAAACCCCACAAAACTCTTATTGGAATAAAGTATAAAATCCCACAAAACTCTTATTGGAATAAAGTATAAAACCCCACAAAACTCTTATTGGAATAAAGTATAAAAACCCCACAAAACCCTTATTGGAATAAAGCATTTAAAAACCCACACAACTCTTATTGGAATAAAATATAAAAACCCCACACAACTCTTATTGGAATAAAGTTTAAAAGACCCACAAAAAAAACTCTTATTGGAATAAAGTATAAAAACCCTACACAACTCTTATTGGAATAAAGTATTAAAAACCCCACAAAACTCTTTATTGGAATAAAGTATTAAAAACCCCACAAAACTCTTATTGGAATAAAGTATTAAAAACCCCACAAAACTCTTATTGGAATAAAGTAAAAAAAAGCCCACAAAACTCTTATTGGAATAAAGTATAAAAAAAACATAAAACTCTTATTGGAATAAAGTATTAAAAACCCCACACAACTCTTGGTGGAATAATTAAAAAACCCATAAAACTCTTATTGGAATAAATTATAAAAACCACATAACTCTTATGGGAATAAAGTATTAAAAACCCCATACAACTCTTATTGGAATAAAGTATAAAACAACCCACAAAACTCTTATTAGAATAAAGTATAAAAACCCCACACAACTCTTATTGGAATAAAGTATAAAAAAAACCCACACAACTCTTATTGGAATAAAGTATTAAACAGATTTATGAAATATTCAAGTATTGAATTCAACTCTGTTTTATTCCTATTAATTATCCCTGCCTTTATAAGATATGAGTAAAGGTTGCATGATGCAAGGGGCGTGTCGAAAGGGAAGCCAAGGAAAATGACGTGAGATAATAGTAAATCCTCCATAGGAACAAGGGCGAGACAAACACAAGGAACAGACAGAAACAAATCTTTGAAATGATGTGATTCAAACCGCGACTCCTGTATCGGCACCCTCGCCTACCCAGAAGTTGTGGGTTCGATCCACATGGTGCCCAAGTCTATGTTATGTCTATCCCTTGCATTTGTCTCATCTTTACTCGTATAGGGTTGTTAGTTTAATCTTGTCTAATGTTTTTTATCTTTCATTTTGCAAATTTGAGGTGACACATTCTAACCATTTTTTACTTTAAAATTACAGCTTTTTTTCTTATTTTGTTTCCTTTTTTTAATACGATATTGATGCCAATATAAGATGCTTGCTGAGAATTTGCTATTTATTTGTGTATTTCTTCTACATTCACATACAATAGTAGAGAGAGAGAGAGAGAGAGAGAGAGAGAGAGAGAGAGAGAGAGAGAGAGAGAGAGAGAGAGAGAGAGAGAGAGAGAGAGAGAGAGACAGACAGACAGACAGACAGAGAGAGAGAGAGAGAGAGAGAGAGAGAGAGAGAGAGAGAGAGAGAGAGAGAGAGAGAGAGAGAGAGAGAGAGAGAGAGAGAGAGAGGGGGAGAGAGAGAGAGAGAGAGAGAGAGACGAAAGAGAGAGAGAGAGGTGAGAGAGAGAGAGTGAGTAGAGGGTAGGTGTGAGACGAGAGGATACACAACAGAGCAAGAGGAGAGAGAGAGAGGAGAGAATTGACGGAGAGAGAGAGAGAGAGAGAGAGAGAGAGAGAGAGAGAGAAGGAGAAGGAGAATGAGAAAGAGAGAGGGCAAAGAGAAGGAGAATGTGAGAGAGAGAGAGAGAAAGAGGGAGAGAGAGATAGACTTAGAGAGAGATGAGTTTCCAGAGAGAGAGAGAAAGAGAGAGAGAGAGAGAGAGAGAGAGAGGGAGAGAGAGAGAGAGAAAGAGAGAGAGAGAGAGAGAAGAGAGAGAGAGAGAGAGAGAGAGAGAGAGAGAGAGAGAGAGAGAGAGAGAGAGAGAGAGAGAGAGAGAGAGAGAGAGAGAGAGAGAGAGAGAGAGAGAGAGAGAGAGAGAGAGAGAGAAGGAGAAGGAAAATGAGAAGAGAGAGAGACCTAGAGAAACGGAGAGACAGAGAGAAACAGACAGGTAGAACATACAGACAGTCAGACAAGTGAACAGACAGGACATACAGACAGGATATTAGTAGACAATGGAGGAGGGGAAAATATATATAAATAATAGATCTATCTAATCTGACAGATCGATATCGAGATCTAAGTCTAAGATATATATTCGAGATGTAATATCCATTTCTTTCAAGATTATTAAGCAAAGACAGCTGGGGGAATCAGTCGATGGCAAATATTGGTTTATGTCAAGAAATGGTTACCGTTGAGACGCAATTATCCCCCCCCTCTCGATCTTACCTTAACTTACTTTAACTCTCTTTATGCCGGGAGGCACATAAGGCCTGAATATGATCCCTCCACCCCTATCCTGGGCTGATCTTCTCGCTCTTTTCACAGGAAGGCCATACCTCCATTCCTCTCTTTCTCACAATTCTGCGTACAAAATGTACCCCCTCCACACACACACACACACACACACACACAGACACACACACACACATACACAATGGGAATTCCTAGGCGCCTACAAAAATTTCCTGAGGTGAGTTTTTCCCCAACTCCCTATCAAAAATCCCACTTTTGACAGAGGCATATGGCCAGACCCACAGGTAAAGGAGCACGGGGTTGGTAGTTAGCCATCCAACTAAAGACAACTACCTTGTTGTTCCTGAACCGTTTGGCTGTCAGCTTCGTGGTCACCACGACGCTGTTCGAACCGTTTGCTGTCAGCTTGTGATCACCACGACGCTGTTCGAAACCGTTTTGCTGTGAGCTTGTGATCACCACGACGCTGTTCGAACCGTTTTGCACAGCTTGTGATCACCACGACGCTGTTCGAACCGTTTGACATGTGAGCTTGTGATCACCAGGATGTTGTTCGAACTGTTTTTGCTGTGAGCTTGTGATCACCAGGATGTTGTTGGAACCGTTTGGCTGTGAGCTTGTGATCACTAGGATGTTGTTGGAACCGTTTTGCTGTGAGCTTGTGGTCACCACAACGTTGGTTCATGCCCCATGACTGGCACAGGTGGAGGTTTTTTCCACATTATTGTACTCTTAGGAAAGGTACTTTACTCTACCTCCCTCACTTGACTCAAGTATGAATGAGTATCCGGCTATAGGTAGAGAACAATATGTGGGGGGAGTGAGCCTGCACTTATGCCGGGATACGGACTACAAATCCATCTTGATCTTTTCTCTTTTTTCTCTCATGTTACGTGTATTTGAGAATATAATGAAAGGGGACACCACGGCGAGAATCTTTCATTCGCCACTCCGCCTGTGAAATATCAGTGGCTTGCATTTTAACTGACTCTTGTCACTCAACGTATTTCAATGACTGCAAGAATACGTTCGCGAAAAGCAAGACAACCAAGTGTGGCCGTGCAGCGAATTATTATCTAAACTGACATCTCAACCCAGCCTCCAACACCGCACTCTACTCCACCGCCACAAAACAACCCACGAACAAACACAAAACACACACAATCACAAACACAATCACAAAGACAAACACAAAGACAATCCCAATCACAATCACAATTCCAATCCCAATCACAATCACAATTCAATCACAATCACAATCCCAATCACAATCCCAATCACAATCCCAATTCCAATAACAATCACAATCACAATCACAATCACAATCACAACCCCAATCACAATCACAATCACAATCCCAATCACAATCACAATCACAATTCCAATCCCAATCCCAATCACAATCACAATCACAATCCCAATCCGAATCACAATCACAATCACAATCACAATCAAAATTATCAATCCCAATCACAATCCCAATCACAATCACAATCACAATCACAATCCCATTCAATCCCAATCATAATTCCAATCCCAATCACAAACACAATCACAAACACAAACACAATCTCAAACACAATCACAATCCCAATCACAATCACAATCACAATCACAATCACAATCACAATCGCGAACACAATCACAATCCCAATCACAATCACAATCACAATCACAATCACAATCCCAATCCCAATCACAATCACAATCACAATCACAATCACAATCACAAACACAATCACAATCCCAATCACAATCACAATCACAATCACAATCACAATCCCAATCACAATCACAATCACAATCACAATCACAATCACAATCACAATCACAATCACAATCACAATCACAATCAAAATCCCAATCCCAATCACAATCACAAACACAAACACAATCACAAACAGAATCACAATCACAATCACAATCACAATCACAATCACAATCACAATCACAATCACAATCACAATCACAATCACAAACACAAACACAATCACAAACAGAATCACAATCACAATCATAATCACAATCACAATCACAATCACAATCACAATCACAATCACAATCACAATCACAATCACAATCACAATCGCAATCACAATCACAATCACAATCACAAACACAAAGACAATCCCAATCACAAACACATTCAATCCCAATCCCAATCACAGTCACAATGACAATCACAATCACAATCACAATCACAAACACAATCACAATCACAATCACAATCACAAACACAAACACAAACACAATCACAAACACAATCAAAGTCACAATCACAAACACAAACACAATCACAATCACAATCACAAACACAAACACAATCACAATCACAAACACAATCACAATCACAAACACAATCACAAACACAATCAGAAACACAAACACAATCACAAACACAATCACAATCACAAGCACAATCACAATCACAATCCAATCACAATCACAATCACAATCACAATTCCAATCCAATCACAATCGCAATCACAATCACAATCACAAACACAATCACAAACACAATCAGAAACACAAACACAATCACAAACACAATCACAATCACAATCACAATCAACAATCCCAATCACAATCACAATCACAATCACAAACACAAAGACAATCCCAATCACAAACACAATTTCAATCCCAATCCAATCACAATCACAAACACAATCACAAAGACAAACACAAAGACAATCCCAATCACAATCACAACAATCCCAATCACAATCACAACAATCACAATCACAATCCCAATCACAATCCCAATCACAATCCCAATTCCAATAACAATCACAATCACAATCACAATCCCAATCACAATCACAATTCCAATCCCAATCACAATCACAATCACAATCACAATCACAATCACAATCACAATCACAAACACAATCCCGATCACAATCCCAATCCCAATCCCAATCACAATCACAATCACAATCCCAATCACAATCACAATCCCAATCACAATCACAATCACATTCAATCCCAATCCCAATCACAATCACAATCACAATCCCAACCGAATCACAATCACAATCACAATCAAAATTGCAATCCCAATCACAATCCCAATCACAATCCCAATCACAATCACAATCCCAATTCCAATCCCAATCACAATCCAATCCCAATCACAAACACAATCACAAACACAAACACAATCTCAAACACAATCACAATCCCAATCACAATCACAATCACAATCACAATCACAATCACAATCGCGAACACAATCACAATCCCAATCACAATCACAATCACAATCACAATCCCAATCCCAATCACAATCACAATCACAATCACAATCCCAATCACAATCACAAACACAAACACAATCACAAACAGAATCACAATCACAATCATAATCACAATCACAATCACAATCACAATCACAATCACAATCACAATCACAATCACAATCACAATCACAAACACAAACACAATCACAAACAGAATCACAATCACAATCATAATCACAATCACAATCCACAATCACAATCACAATCACAATCACAATCACAATCACAATCACAATCACAATCACAATCACAAAACACAAAGACAATCCCAATCACAAACACAATTCCAATCCCAATCACAAACACAATTCCAATCCCAATCCCAATCACAGTCACAATGACAATGACAATGACAATGACAATGACAATCACAATCACAATCACAATCACAATCACAATCACAATCACAATCACAATCACAAACACAAACACAATCACAAACAGAATCACAATCACAATCATAATCACAATCACAATCACAATCACAATCACAATCACAATCACAATCACAATCACAATCACAATCACAATCGCAATCACAATCACAATCACAATCACAAACACAAAGACAATCCCAATCACAAACACAATTCCAATCCCAATCACAAACACAATTCTAATCCCAATCCCAATCACAGTCACAATGACAATCACAATCACAATCAAATCACAAACACAATCACAATCACAATCACAATCACAAACACAAACACAAACACAATCACAAACACAATCAAAGTCACAATCACAAACACAAACACAATCACAATCACAATCACAAACACAAACACAATCACAATAACAAACACAATCACAATCACAAACACAATCACAATCACAAACACAATCACAAACACAATCACAATCACAAACACATTCACAAACACAATCAGAAACACAAACACAATCACAAACACAATCACAATCACAAGCACAATCACAATCACAATCCCAATCACAATCACAATCACAATCACAATTCCAATCCCAATCACAATCGCAATCACAATCACAATCACAAACACAATCACAAACACAATCAGAAACACAAACACAATCACAAACACAATCACAATCACGATCACAATCACATCACAATCCCAATCACAATCACAATCACAATCACAATCACAAACACAAAGACAATCGCAATCACAAACACAATTTCAATCCCAATCCCAATCACAATCACAAACACAATCACAAACACAATCACAATCACAAGCACAAGCACAAGCACAAGCACAATCACAAACACAATCACAAACACAAACACAAACACAAACACAATCACAAACACAATCACAAAGACAAACGCAAAGAAAATCCCAATCACAAACAGAATTCCAATCCCAATCACAATCAAAATTCCAATCCCAATCATAAACACAATCACAACCACAATCACAATCACAAACACAATCACAATCACAAACACAATCACAAACACAATCACAAACGCAATCACAAACACAATCACAATCACAAACACAAACACAATCACAAACACAATCACAAACACAAACACAAACACAAACACAAACACAAAACAATCACAAACACAAACACAATCACAAGCACAATCACAAAGACAAACACAATTCCAATCCCAATCACAATCCCAATCCGAATCCCAATGCCAATCACAATCCCAATCACAATCACAATCACAATTCCAATGCCAATCACAATCCCAATCCCAATCACAATCACAATCCCAATCCCAATCCCAATCACTTGCCCAATCCAAATCCCAATGCCAATCACAATCACAAACACAATCCGAATCACAATCACAATCACAATAACACCTCAATCCCAATCAAAATCACAATCCCAATACCAATGCCAATCACAATCCCATCCCAATCCCAATCACAATCACAACCCCAATCACAATCATAATCCCAATCCCAATCCCAATCTCAATGCCAATCACAATCACAATCACAATCACGATCCCAATCCCAATCCCAATCACAATCCCAATCACAATCCCAATCACAATCACAATCACAATTCCAATCCCAATCACAATCCCGATCGCAATCCCAATCCCAAACCCAATCCCAATCCCAATCACAGTCCCAATCCCAATCCTAATCACAATCCCAATCTCAATCCCAATCCCAATACCAATCACAATCCCAATCCCAATCACAATCCCAATCACAATCACAATCACAATCACAAGCACAATCACAATCCCAATCCCAATCACAATCACAATCCCAATCCCAATCACAATCCCAATCCCAATCACAATCCCAATCTCAATCACAATCCCAATCCCAATCCCAATCACAATCCCAATCCCAATCCCAATCACAAACACAATCCCAATCGCAATCCCAATCCCAATCCCAATCCTAATCCCAATCCCAATCACAATCACAAACACAATCACAATCGCAATCCCAATCACAATCCCAATTCAATCTCAATCACAATGCCAATCCCAATCCCAATCACAATAACAATCACAATCCCAATCACAATCACAATCCCAATCACAATCACAATCACAATCAATCACAATCACTATCACAATCACAATCCCAATTACAATCCCAATCACAATCACAATCACAATCACAATCACAATCCCAATCACAATCACAATCACAAACACAATCACAATCACAATCACAATCACAATCACAATTGCAATCAAAATCATAATCACAATCACAATCATAATCGCAATCCCAATCACAACAATCACAATCACAATCACAATCACAATCCCAATCCCAATCCCAATCCGAATCACAATCACAATCACAATCACAATCACAATCACAAACACAAACACAAACACGATCACAATCACAATCACAATCCCAATCCGAATCCGAATCACAACCACAATCACAATCACAATCACAATCACAATCCCAATCCCGATCACAATCACAATCACAATCACAATCACAATCACAATCACAATGACAATCACAATGACAATCACAATCACAATCACAATCACACAATCACAATCACAATCACAATCACAATCACAATCACAAACACAAACACAAAGACAAACGCGAAAATCAAACCAAAGAAGAGCGAAAATGATAATCCCCAAAATGAATTTACTTTGATTTCCATTGAGTTGGGCGCTGTCTAGACAAATATGGCCATCTTGTGTAATAGCATGAAATCATCGCCGACCGCAAGAACAGAATAATCCCTTTTGTTTCAAGTGGCCAATTCGAACAGGTGGAAATGTACGTAATTCAGGATTTGCTTTAAACAAACCAACAACAAGCAAACTGAACACTATAACAACAACAAAGGCAAACCCCATAATAACAACACAAACAAACCCTTTATAACAACAACAAAAGCAATCCCTATAACAACAGATACAAACCCCATAACAACAAATAAAAAAACAGACCCCAAAACACAATCAAAGACAACCCCATAACAACAGATACAAACGCCATAACAACAGATACAAACCCCATAACAACAGATACAAACCCCATAACAACAGATACAAACCCATAACAACAGATACAAACCCCATAACAACAGATACAAACCCCATAACAACAAATAAAAAACAGACCCCAAAACACAGTCAAAGACAACCCCATAACAACAGATACAAACCCCATAACAACAGATATAAACCCATAACGACAAGTAAAAAACAGACTCCAAAACAACAATAAAAAGAAACTACATAACAACAACAAAACCATAAAAAACAAACAAAACAAACAAAATAAAAACAACTAAAAACAAAAAACCTATTACAACCAGAAAAAGAAACCACTGGACAGCAAACAAGAACAGACCCGATAACCACAACGACCACGGAGACCATAACGACAACCACATCAATCCCCACAACAAAAAAACAAACAAAAACCTCATAACCGCATCAAAGACAAACTCCATAACATCAACAACCCCCTCCCCCACCATAACAAAACAAACCCCACAACAAAAACAAAACAAACCCCACAACACAAAAACAAAACAAACCCCACAACACAAAAACAAAACAACCCTATAACAAAAAAAACAAAACAACTCCATAACAAAAACAAAACAAACCCCACAACAAAAATAAAACAAACCCCACGACAAAAACAAAACAAACCCCATAACAAAACAAAACAAACCCCACAACAAAAACAAAACAAATCCCATAACAAAAAACAACAAACCCCATAACACAACAAATGCAAACCCCATAACATTAACAACAACAAATACCCATTGCAAAAAGAAAGACAATCCCCATAACTTTAACTAAAACAAAACCCTTTTACAACAACAAAAACAAACCCCATAACAACAACAAAAACAAACCCCATAACAACAACAAAAACAAACCCCATAACAACAACAAAAACAAACCCCATAACAACAACAAAAACAAACCCCTTTACAGCAACAAAAACAAACCCCATAACAACAACAAAAACAAACCCCTTTACAGCAACAAAAACAAACCCCATAACAACAACAAAAACAAACCCCTCTACAGCAACAAAAACAAACCCCATAACAACAACAAAAACAAACCCCATAACAACAACAAAAACAAACCCCTTTACAACAACAAAACAAACCCCATAACAACAACAAAAACAAACCCCTTTACAGCAACAAAACAAACCCCTTAACAGCAACAAAACAAACCCATTTACAACACAAAAAAACCCTTAACAGCAACAAACAAACCCCTTAACAGCAACAAAACAAACCCCATAACAACAACAAAAACAAACCCCACAACAACAACAAAAACAAACCCCATAACAACAACAAAAACAAACCCCATAACAACAACAAAAACAAACCCCTTTACAACAACAAAACAAACCCCTTAACAGCAACAAAACAAACCCGATAACAACAACAAAAACAAACCCCATAACAACAACAAAAACAAACCCCATAACAACAACAAAAACAAACCCCTTAACAGCAACAAAAAGAACCCCTTAACAGCAACAAAACAAACCCCATAACAACAACAAAAACAAACCCCATAACAACAACAAAAACAAATCCCATAACAACAACAAAACAAACCCCTTAACAGGAACAAAACAAACCCCATAACAACAACAAAAACAAACCCCTTAACAGCAACAAAAACAAACCCCTTTACAACAACAAAACAAACCCCATAACAACAACAAAAACAAACCCCTTAACAGCAACAAACAAACCCCATAACAACAACAAAAACAAACCCCATAACAACAACAAAAACAAACCCTTAACAGCAACAAAACAAACCCCATAACAACAACAAAAACAAACCCCTTTACAACAACAAAACAAACCCGATAACAACAACTAAAAAAAAAAAAAACCCTTAACAACAACAAAAACAAACCCCTTAACAACAACAAAAAACAATAACAACACAAATCAACCACATAACAACAACAAAAACAGACCCACAACAACAAAAACAGACCCACAACAACAATAACAAAACCCATAACAACACCAATAACAAACCCCATAACAACACCAAAAACAAACCGCACTACACCATCAAACACAAAGCCCATAACAACAAACAAAACAAACCCCTTACCGACAACACAGACAATTCCATAACAACAAGAAAACCAAAACCTTATAACAACAAAACCAATCCCCATAACAAAAACAAAAACAAACCCCATAACAGCAACAAAGACAACTCCATAACAAAAACAAAAAGAAATGCCATGACAGCAACAAAACCAATCCCCATAACAACAAACAAAACAACACCTATAACAACATCAAAAAACAACAACCATAACAACAAACAAAAACAAACCCCCATAACTACAACACAGACAATTCCATAACGACAACAAAATCAAAATCCTATAACAACAAACAAAAACAATACCCATGACAACAAAAACAAGAATAAAAACCATAACACAATCAAAGACAAACCAAAAACAACAACAAAAGCAACCTCATAACACAAACAAAGACAACTCCATAACAACAACACAACAAACCCATAACAACAAACTAAAACAAACCCCATAATAAAAAGAAATACAAACCCTACAACAACAAAAAAGACAACCCCATAACAACAACCAAGACAAACCCCATAACAACAACAACAACAACAAAAACCCATAACAACAACAACAAAAAACCATAACAAGACACAAAGACAAAGCTCATAACAACAACAACAAAAACAAAACCCATAACAAAAACAAACTGTACTACACCATCAAAGACAAACCCCATAACAACAACGAAAACAAACTCCATAACAACCACACCCACAAACCCCATAACAACAGCAAATACAACCCCATAACACAAACAAACTGTACTACACCATCAAAGACAAACCCCATAACAACAACACCTACAAACCCCATAACAACAGCAAAAACAATCCCATAACACAAACAAAAACAACCCCATAACAATGAAAAAGACAAACCCCATAACAAATTCTATAACATCATACAAAAACAAATCCCATAACAACAACAACAAACCATAATAACAACAAAAAACGTCCATAACAACAACACAGACAGATTCCGTTACAACAACAAAAACAAACCCCATTACACCATCACAGACAAACCCCATAACACCATCACAGACAAACCCCATAACACCATCAACGACAAACCCCATAACACTATCAAAGACAAATCCCACAACACAATCAAAGACAAATCCCATAACAACAACAAAGACGAAACCATTGCAGCAACAAAAACAAGCCCATTAAAAAGAAACAAATACAAACCCAATCACAACAAATAAAACAAACTAAATAACAACAAACAAGAACAAACCCCATCATAAAAACAACAATAAATACAATAACAACATCAACAATAAACCTCATGACAACAACAAAAACAAACCCCATAACAACTTCACCGACCAATCCTATAACAACAACAACAAAAAAGCCATTACAAAATCAAAACAAATCTTATAACAACAACAAAGACAAACCCCATAAAAACAACAAAAATAAACTCCATAACAACAACAAAAACAAACCCCATAAAAACAACAAAGACAAACCTCACAACAACAACAAAAACAAACCCCATAAAACAAACAAGAACAAACATCATAACAACACCAAAGACACACCTCATAACAACATAAAAAACAACCCCATAACATGATCAAAGACAAACCCCCTTACAACAACAAAAACAAACCCTTATAACAACAACAAAAACAAACCCCTTATAACAACAACAAAAACAAACCCCTTATAACAACAATAAAACAAACCCCATGACTACAACACAGACAAACCCCTTACAACAACAAAAACAAAACCCTATATTTTACTTATTTATACTCGCGGTGCTTGGGAAGCACATAACGCCTACACAGTGGATCGCCATTGAACACGATGAGATGCCAATATTGTCATCTGTCCCACCATGTCCATCCCTGGGTCTTCCTCTCTTTTTCGATGCTTCTCCTCCAGGATTCTAGCCGGCGACCTCTCTTCCTTGTTCCCTGAGGGGTCCATCTGAGAGCTATTTTAGGGATGGTATCAGCATTCATCCTAAGGTTGTGACCAGTCACTTCCATCTTCTATTTCCTCACAATCTGAAATATTGACTCCAACAAACCGTATAACAAATACAAAAACAAACCCTACAATAACTACAAAACAAAACGCCCAGACTGCAACACAGACAAACCCCATAACAACTACAAACACAAGCCCCAAAACAACAACAGCAGCAAAACCTCTTAACGACAACACAGACAGACCCCATTACAACAACAAAAACAAACCTCAAATCCCCATCAAAGACAGCCCCATGACACCATCAATGACAAACCCCATAACACCATCAATGACAACCCCATAATACCATAAAAGACAAACCCCATTACACCATCAAAGACAAACCCCATAATGCCATCAAAGACAACCCCATAATAGCATCAAAGACAAACCCCATGACACCATCAAAGACAAACCCCATAACACCATCAATGTCAAACCCCATAACACCATCAAAAACAAAACCCCATGACACCATCAAAGACAAACCCCATAACACCACCAAAGACAAACCCCATAACACCATCAAAGACAAACCCTATGACGCCATCAAAGACAAACCCATAACACCATCAAAGACAAACCCCATAACACCATCAAAGACAAACACCATAACACAATTAAAGACAGCCCCATGACACCATCAAAGACAAACCCCATAACACCATCAAAGACGAACCCCATAATACCATCAAAGACAACCCCATAACACCATCAAAGACAAACCCTATAACATCATCAAAGACAAACCCTATAACACCATCAAAGACAAATCCCATAACACCATCAAAGACAAACCCCCATAACAACAGCAAAGACAAACTCCATAACACCATCACAGACAAACCCCATAACACCATCAAAGACAAACCCCATTACACCATCAAAGACAAACACCATAACACCATTAAAGACAAACCCCATAACACCATTAAAGACAAACCCCATAACACCATCAAAGACAAACCCCATAACACCATCAAAGTCAAACCCCATAACACAATTAAAGACAGCCCCATGACACCATCAAAGACAAACCCCATAACACCATCAAAGACGAACCCCATAATACCATCAAAGACAACCCCATAACACCATCAAAGACAAACCTATAAAATCATCAAAGACAAACCCCATAACACCATCAACGACAAATCCCATAACATCATCAAAGACAAACCCCCTAACACCAGCAAAGACAAACTCCATAACACCATCAAAGACAAACCCCATAACGCCATCAAAGACAAACACCATAACACCATCAAAGACAAATCCTATGACACCATCAAAGACAAACCCATAACACCATTAAAGACAAACCCCCATGACACCATTAAAGACAAACCCCATAACACCATCAAAGACAAACCCCATAACACCATCAAAGTCAAACCCGTAACACCATCAAATACAAACTCCATAACACCATCAAAGACAAACCCCATAACACCATCAAAGTCAAACCCTATAACACCATCAAAGACAAACTCCATAACACAATCAAAGACAAACCCCATAACACCACCCGAGATCACCTCAATTTTTGAAGTGGGTAAATCAAATCTGCTCATCATTAGTGGCAGCTTGGGCTTAAGGACAGGTGTTGGATTTTGTTCTATAGAGGTGTGTTGTAGCTGAACTGTAGTGGTGTGAGAGAGGTGTGTTGTAACTGAACCGTAGTGTTGTGAGAGAGGTGTGTTGTAGCTGAACCGTAGTGTTGTGAGAGAGGTGTGTTGTAGCTGAATCGTAGTGTTATTAGAGAGGTGTTGTAGCCTGAACCGTAGTGTTGTGAGAGAGGTGTGTTAAGCTGAACCGTAGTGTTATTAGAGAGGTGTGTTGTAGCTGAACCGTAGTGTTGTCAAAGAGGTGTGTTGTAGCTGAACCGTAGTGTTGTCAGAGAGGTGTTTGTAGCTGAACCGTAGTGTTGTGAGCTTGTAATCACGACGGCTGGCACTCTTTGGAAAGGTACTTCATTCTATTTTCTTGACTTGACAGGTGTGAACGAGTATCCAGCTACATGTAGAGAAAGATCTTGTCAGAGTGTTAGTACAAAGCGCATAACAGGCTGCTGTACTGTACGCTCTCTCGAGAGTTGAGAAGGACTTTGAGTGACATGACCTGATATGGGGACAAATGATGTACAGTCGGAGCCTGTACTCGTGCGGGGATACCGACTATAAATCCATCTGCATCTTCATCTTTATCTTTATCTTTATCTTTATCTTTATCTTTATCTTTATCTTTATCTTTATAATTTCCCCTTTGATACCCAATAAAACCCCCAATGACCAACAGTAAACGTGGCCCGAAGAGGGAGCTAAGTGAGCAGGACCCACAGCTGAATCCGAAGCCAGCTGAATCTGTAAGCGATTGTGTCGCCGTTTCAAGGGCTCTCTCGGATCTCAACCGACTCAAGTCCCTTTTAAAGAAGAAGAAGAAGATACAGGAGATCTTTGATATCTACGGTGGGGGGGGGGGGGGCAAGAACGTAGACATGGTACCTCATATATCACACCTCATACCTCATATCTCATACCTCATATATCACACCTCATACCTCATATCTCATACCTCATATATCACACCTCATACCTCATATCTCATACCTCATATCTCATACCTCATATCTCATATCTCATACCTCATATATCTCATACCTTATATATCATACCTCATATCTCATACCTCATATATCACACCTCATACCTCATATCTCATACCTCATATATCACACCTCATACCTCATATGTCTCATACCTTATATATCATACCTCATATCTCATACCTCATATATCATTCTTCATACCTCATATCTCATACCTCATACCTCATATATCATACTTCATACCTCATATATCATACCTCATATATCATTCTTCATACCTCATATCTCATACCTCATATATCATTCTTCATACCTCATATCTCATACCTCATACCTCATATGTGATACCTCATACCTCATATATCATACCTCATATATCATTCCTCATATATCATACCTCATGTCGCATACCTCATGTTTCATATCTCATACCTCATATATCATATTTCATACCTCATATATCATATCTTATACCTCATATAGCATACCTCACATATCATAACTCACATCATATCTCATACCTCATGTATCATACCTCATATCTCATATATCATACCTCTTATCTCATACCTCATATGTCATACATCATATACCATATCTCACACCTGATATACCCTACCTCATATACCATACCTCATATCTCATACCTCATACCTCATATACCATACCTCATATATCATACCTCATACCTCATACCTCTCATACCTCATATCTCTACATATCCTCATCATATCTCATACATCATATCTCATACCTCATATCTCTACCTCATACCTCATATCTCATACCTCATACCTCATATCTCATATCTCATACCTCATACCTCATATCTCACACCTCATATCTCATACCTCATACCTCATATCTCATACCTCATACCTCCTATCTCATACATCATACCTCACATCTCATACCTCATACCTCATATCTCATACCTCATATCTCATATCTCATACATCATACCTCATATCTCATACCTCATACCTCATATCTCATACCTCATACCTCATATCTCATACCTCATACCTCATATATCATACCTCATACCTCATATCTCATACCTCATATCTCATACCTCATACCTCATACCTCATATCTCATACCTCATATCTCATACCTCATACCTCATACTTCACACCTCATACCTCATACCTCAGTCCCATGATTGCCTCAGTCGTCGGGTAGACCCCAGGACATAAGGAGCTGACAACCTGTGCCAGGCGGTTCTGTCTACTTTTGGCGATAAGACGTTGTAAAAAATATTTGCTGTCCACTCCTGGGTGTTACGGGACCAGCTCTTACGCTGCCTATCCACTCCTGAGTGTTACGAGATCAGCTCTTACGCTGCCTGTCCACTCCTGGGTGTTACAGGACCAGCTCTTACGCTGCTTGTCCACTCCTGAGTGTTACGGGATCAGCTCTTACGCTGCCTGTCCACTCCTGGGTGTTACAGGACCAGCTCTTACGCTGCTTGTCCACTCCTGGGTGTTACAGGACCAGCTCTTACGCTGCCTGTCCACTCCTGGGTGTTACGGGACCAGCTCTTACGCTGCCTGTCCACTCCTGGGTGTTACGGTACCAGCTCTTACGCTGCCTGTCCACTCCTGGGTGTTACGGTACCAGCTCTTACGCTGCCTGTCCACTCCTGAGTGTTACAGAACCAGCTCTTCTACGTATGCGTCCTCTCTCTACTGTGCCCAATAACAGCAATGGAGACAAAATTGCAGACAGTACAGAGATGAAAATAATAATTACCGATGTTTTATTTCCATGTCAACGGATAACGAACCGTCAAATCATAATTGAAATTTTGTTTTTATTTTGATTTCGAATTTGAGCAGACTATAAGAGCAGTGATACAAAATGATCTAAAGAATTTAAATCAATCAAATATTTCATCACAATCAAATCTAATGTTTTATTCATTCTCTTTCCCATCACTGCGTTTATATCTGCAAAAACAATTTTATGGTTCGGTCGTGTCCTGTGTAAAAAACAATCTCAATACTATACCATACTTTTTTTAATGTTCAACTGTAAAAGTCGTTGCTGCGAATCTTTTAAAGCTATAAACAACTGTGACTGTAACATCTAGAATCCTGACAGTTGAATTAACTTGTCGACTTAAAAAACTTTCTCACTGTGGGAGGTACGCTGTTAAACTGTTAACTAAGTTTTTAAAAGCTCACGCATTGTCGATTACCGTTATGGGCAGTAATCTCGTACGCTAACGATAAGGTGGTGACATTGATGACACCATTATGTCATCATCGATTACAAAAGAAGTGTTGTTGGTATCTGCTTAATAAGGTAACACCGTTTAAGTCGACAAATAAGTAATAGTGCAAGCTACACCTATTTCACTTGACTGACTGATTATTTTAGAACAAATTCCTTGGGAGAAACACTAATTAAGCAAGTCCGCTCCCAGTCCGGGAGCCAAAAGCTACCAACAGCAGCTGTGAAATACAATGTGTGAGAGACTAAGGCCGGAAACAAGACTACATTCTTCATTCTTGAGCCTCACAAATGAAGGCAGATGAAGGATGTAAAAAAAAACCCAGTGATTATACTGAGCCCGTCAAATTGATGCCTAGCACCGTCCTGTGACGTAGGTAGGCTAGCATTACAGAAATAAAGAACAATTACAAATTCGAGTTTCATAACAATATTATAAAATAACAAAATTGCGAAATAAAGCAAAACAATTACAAATTCTTCTTTTCCCTTCGGTTGTCGATAGCGGTGAAGTCAAATGTGAAACTTTTGTTGGATCCGGTTGTCGATAGCGGTGAAGTCAAATGTGAAACTTTTTGTTGGATTCGTTTGTCGATAGCGGTGAAGTCAAATGTGAAACTTTTGTTGGATTCGTTTCGATCGATAGCGGTGATTCGGTTGTCGAGTCAAATTTTGTGAAACTTTTTTGTTGGATTCGGTTGTCGTCGATAGCGGTGAAGTCAAATGTTGGATTCGGTTGTCGAAACTTTTAAAACTTTTGTTGGATTCGGTTGTCGATAGCGGTGAAGTCAAATGTGAGGCTTTTGTTGGATTCGGTTGTCGATAGCGGTGAAGTCAAATTTGAGGCTTTTGAAGTCAAATGTGATTCGGTTGTTGTCGATAGCGGTGAAGTCAAATTTGATGTTTTTGTTGGATTCGGTTGTCGATAGCGGTGAAGTCAAATGTGAAGGCTTTTGTTGGATTCGGTTGTCGATAGCGGTGAAGTCAAATTTGATTCGGTTTTTGTTGGATTCGGTTGTCGATAGCGGTGAAGTCAAATTTGAAACTTTTGTTGGATTCGGTTGTCGATAGCGATGAAGTCAAATGCAACTTTTTGTTGGATTCGGTTGTCGATAGCGATGAAGTCAATCCTACTTCAATCGATTCAATCGATACTTCAATCGTACTTCAATCGTACTTGGATCGGTACTTCAATCGACTGAATTCAATCCTACTTCAATCGTACTTCAATCGTTGTCGATCGTACTTCACTTCAATCGTACTTGGATCGTACTTACTCAATCGTACTTCAATCGTAAATCGTACTTCACTTCAATCGTACTTCAATCGTACTTCAATCTTCAATCGTACTTCAATCCTACTTCAATCTTACTTCAATCGTACTTCAATCGTACTTCAATCGTACTTGTCAATAGCGGTGAAGTCAATCGTACTTCAATCGTACTTCAATCGTACTTCAAATCGTACTTCAATCGTACTTTGTTGGATCTTCAATCGGTGACTAATCTTTCAATCGTACTTCAATCGTCGATTCAATCGTGATTCAATCTTCAATCCGATACTTCAATCACTTCAATCGTACTTTTGTTCAATCGTACTTCAATCGTACTACTTCAATCGTACTTCAATCGTACTTCAATCGTACTTCAATCGTACTTCAATCGTACTTCAATCGGTACTTCAATCGTTCACTTCAATCGTACTTCAATCGTACTTCAATTCGTACTTCAATCGTACTACTTCAATCGTACTTCAATCGTACTTCAATCGTACTTCAATCGTACTTCAATTCGTACTTCAATCGTAATTACTTCAATCAATCGTACTTCAATCGTACTTACAATTCAATCGTACTTCAATCGTACTTACTTCAATCGTACTTCAATCGTACTTCAATCCTACTTCAATCCTACTTCAATCGTACTAATCTTACTACTCAATCGTACTTCAATCGTACTTCAATCGTACTTCAATCCTACTTCAATCGTACTTCAATCGTACTTACTTCAATCCTACTTCAAATCGTAATCGTACTCAATCGTACTTTCAATCGTACTTCAATCGTATTTCAATCGTACTTCAATCGTACTTCAATCGTATTTCAATCGTACTTCAATCGTACTTCAATCGTACTTCAATCGTACTTCGTAATTCAATCGTACTTCAATCGTACTTACTTCAATCGTACTTCAATCGTACTTCAATCGTACTTCAATCCTACTTCAATCGTACTTCAATCGTACTTCAATCATACTTCAATCGTACTTCAATCCTACTTCAATCGTACTTCAATCGTACTTCAATCCTACTTCAATCGTACTTACTTCAATCGTACTTCAATCGTACTTACTTCAATCCTACTTCAATCGTACTTTCAATCGTACTTCAATCGTACTTCAATCCTACTTCAATCGTACTTACTTCAATCGTACTTCAATCGTACTTCAATCGTACTTCAATCGTACTTCAATCGTACTATCCTACTCAATCGTACTTCAATCGTACTTCAATCGTACTTCAATCGTACTTCAATCTACTTCAATCGTACTTCAATCCAATACTTCAATCGTACTTCAATCGTACTTCAATCCTACTTCAATCGTACTTCAATCCTAATCTTCGTACTTCAATCCTACTTCAATCGTACTTCAATCGTACTTCAATCGTACTTCAATCGTACTTCACTTCAATCGTACTTCAATCGTACTTCAATCGTACTTCAATCGTACTTCAATCCGTCAATCGTACTTCAATCGACCGGAAGTACAAACACGACTGCAAGTTGGAGTGGAGTGTATAATTATGATCACTATGTCGGTAAATTGAATTTTTTGATTGTAGAATAGTCATGTCCCATTATTCTCCTTCAATTTGAAGCCTGCAGTTCGCTCTTAGCATGTTTTTCGGCCTTAGGCTATGGGGGCGTTGTATCACCTGCTCCGCCTCATGCCATCGAAAGTGGCACTTTGATTTGATTTGTTTGATTTGATTTTTGATTTGATTTGATTTGATTTGATTTGATTTGATTTGATTTGATTTGACCCACATCCACAACTACTGGAGTCTGGATGAATTCGGGATTTTGGTAGGATTTTTAATTATGCCTCGACTCCTGTAAACAGCCAGGGGATCTTTAACGTGCTTAGAGTGTTGTGATCTGCACACGGGAGCTCCTTTTATCGCCCGTCTCCGATGGGACTAGGTGTTGATACTCCTTCCTGAGCGAGGAAGTTAGGTATTACTAGAAAAAAAAGTCGAGAAAATGATTCCACCATCGGGACTTGAATCTACGACCTTTTGGTTGAAAGGCCGACACCTTGCCTCTTGACAACCGTGAAACCGGGAAACGGACTTGGATGAATTTGATTTCTGATCGATTTTGCATAATATAACTTTTGAAGTGCATTAGAATTAAACTTCTTCCGTTTACCAAGTATCGAGACTGTTTGTTGTTTTTTTTTCCTTAATTGTTTCTGATGTCATTACAATTTATATGAAACAGTGTTGGTACTTGTTACCCCCTCAGTTCACCACGGGGAGATGTTGTTGTTGTTGTTGTTGTTGTTACTGATCCAGCAGCGCTCGGACGTAATTTGTCCTTCGGCCCAATGCCATGTAGTGGTATCTGCAGGTGTTTTCCATCTGTTGCAGGGTTCCATAAATAGAATAGTTCCAAGTATCAGGTTTCTCGGGAAGTAGCTTGTCGCGTAGGTCTTTCAATTTGTGGCATTCAAATAGGTGATGGGTCACAGTTTCATGAGGGGGGGGGGGGTCACAAAGAGGGCACACTGGGGCATGTTCAGGATTTATTCTGTTTAGATGCATGTTTAGCTGTGTGTGGTGTGTTCGGAGCCTGAAGATGGTGACTTGGTCTTTTCGTTTAAGTTGGTTGATGTTGTCATTTGTTTGTGGGGTGGCCATATGTCGGTATAAATCTCTTCCAGTCTTTACCAAAGCCCATCTATTCATCCAGTCCTCTTTGCTGTTAACTTTGATGATTTGTTTCGCGGTCTGCATTGTAGATTTTGTGTTTGTTTGTTCTTGTCTAGATCCCCTTTTGGCAAGAGTTTTTTTTGTCATTTCCTGGTGTGTTTACATGTCCAGAGATCCACTGCATTACTAGCTCGACGCCATAGGTTTTAATTAGTTGGTCATCTTTTAATCGTGTTTGTCTGAGATCAGATCTCTGGCAGCTGTTGAGAGCTTGTAGGACAGACATTGCATTTATAAAATGACGATATCTGATATTTTAGCTGGGAATGTATTGAAAACAGTGTTGAGGTGGTTGAGTACTGTTTCTATGGCTGTTGCCTCTGCTTCAAAGTTGGTAAATTTTTGTCCGCAAGCCCCAGAGAATTCATCAGAGGTGCCATCTGGGTATTGGATGTAGAAACCATACCCTGCATTTCATGTTGCTTTGAGAGCTGACCCATCTGTGTATACATGGATCCAGCTGTCAGGGTAGTCATCAATAGTTTTTTGTGATGACATCTTCAGGGATAGCAGATCTGATTTCTTTCTTTGATTGTCAATCAGCTCCATCTTGATTTGAGGCTCGTGGAATATGATATTTGGTGGATCTCTGTTCACCCGTGGTGTTTCTTTTCTTTGTTCCGAGAGATGGTGTCTTTCTTTTAGCTCCAAAGAATGTAGTGGTGATTTCTGCTTTTATTCTGTATTGTGGTTGCAAGTTATCGACAATCCTTCTGTTTGGATAAGTGAAACTCATCTTTTTGCTTCTTTCATATATCTCTAATACTGCTTTCTCCCTGTGCATGTGAAGAAGTTCGACATTGGTATGTATTTCACACGCAGTCAAACTGAAATCTGCATTACAACACACCACACAAAGGTGTCATAAAAGTTCAAACCATTCTGGAAGGAAGAGATATAGCCTACTGTAGTGGAACGAAAGATAGCAAGAGAGAACCTGGAAAAAGACCCTAATGCCAGGCCAAAACTCAGTACAACAGTGCCTGTGCCAAAGTCAAACTTACAGTCAATAAAGCCAAACAAGAGAAACGGTCCAACACATGCAAGACATTTTCGTTAAATTCTTCTACACTGTTGGTATCTCTGGTGTTTTTAAGGAGCAAGTCTGATGTTTCCTTGTAGTGGGCCCAGTCAGCTTTTTTAAAGTTCCAACAAGTTCTCTGGGGGTATCTTTTAGAAGATGGAGTACTGATCTTTATCAAGATAGGTCTGTGGTCATTTTCTATGTCGTCGAGAACTTGAATGCGACAAGACGTCATTAGGTCTGACGAGTAAGGTGGGTCTCTGTGTAGCAGAGTTGGTGGTGAATCTGCATTCTGTAGTACAGTCTGGTTCGTTGTCTCACAGAGCTCTTCAATCATTCTCCCTGTGTTGTTTGTAGCCAGGGTATCCCCACAGTGGTGAGTGGCCATTGGAGTCACAGACAAGCAGTGTTTTATGGTATTGTGCGTCATGGATATCTGGTAGGTTTCATGTCGTAGCAGGAGGGCTGTAAATATTATAGACAGTATATTTTCTGCCAGTATGCCATATTATGACCTTTTGGACATCTGTGTAGTTGTTTACAGGAGTGTGAGGCATATCCCTGGACATCGTTGCGGATATATGTAACAATGCCTCTGCAGTTTGTGCACCGACACGCATAGAGTGTACATCCATTGAGGTGCACACACTGTTGTTTTTTTGTGTGGAGAGTTTGTTGTAAAAGTACCACGTATACATTGTGGTCATTTAGGGTTTTAGCGAGTTCCGTCTTTTTACTTTTGATTCCACAGATGTTTATCTGAAGTATGTTCAGGAAGACTCATTATGGCTATCTTAGCTGGGGAGTCTGGGCACTTCTCTAATACCCCAAAAGGGAATTGTCGACCATGGATGTATCTGTAGGTGAAAGAAAAATGTAGTCTCAATCTCCCAAGGGTCCTGTAGTCTAGGTAGGGTTCACTGTGCCCAATCCCCGCCACCTGCTGTTTATTTGCAATGCCTTCTGTGCAGTTCCGGACACGTTATATAGGCCAAAGATGTAAAAGATAGAGGCTTGTCACGTCCTGGGTCACTGCGCCTTTACGGAGATTTCCATTTCTCCGGAGTAGTCTGGATCTTATCCCGCCCCCCCCCCCACCCTTCCATCGCTTCCATCGTTTCCATATGTCCGCAAGCCCCGTGAGCCACAGAGGTATTTGACAGCACCAAAGTGCCGGTGTATTATCGAGGTCGCTTCTCTAGATCCACTGTGTTTTGTTCCTGGACCATGTGGTCTAGGTTAACAGGGTCACCTCGTGAAGCGTATACCTTTTCGGTCTTGACCATAGAGTGGTTGGTCAGACCAGGGAAATTACAACAACAACACACTCCTTTCACCAAGGCTACATCCGGAGGTAACTAAGGGAGAACAGTACAATTGCTTTACTTCCCAGATACCTTAACATCTATGTCCCTGAGCTCTTGCCATTTACCCCACCACGGGGAGATGGAATACATAGTCCACAATGAATACATAGTCTACAATGAATACATAGTCTACAATGAATACATAGTCTACAATGAATACATAGTCTACAATGAATACATAGTCTACAATGAATACATAGTCCACAATGAATACATAGTCCACAATGAATACATAGTCTACAATGAATGCATAGCCTACAATCAATACATAGTCTACAATCAATACATAGTCTACAATGAATACATAGTCTACAATGAATGCATAGCCTACAATAAATACATAGTCTACAATGAATACATAGTCTACAATGAATGCATAGCCTAGAATGAATACATAGTCTACAATAAATACATAGTCTACAATAAATACATAGTCTACAATGGATACATAGTCTACAATGAATACATAGTCTACAATAAATACATAGCCTACAATAAATACATAGTCTACAATAAATACATAGTCTACAATGAATACATAGTCTACAATCAATACCTAGTCTACAATGAATGCCTGGTCCTCGATAGCATCAATAAAATCAAGCGCAAATTTCCGTGCCTAATGTTTTTTCGAATTATGCTTTGAGCTGTATAACAGAATTAAACCGCGCAAATTTCCGGACACCTTTCGACAATGGCGGCAAATCCCAGGTACATAGAAAGGGTCATAATTTCTTCCAATTTGATTCATTCCAATTAGCATATCTTTTTTTTTTTTTTAAAAGCTTCCACAGAAGATGTGACTTGTCCTGACTGATATGAAAGATTAAAACAATGATTTGTTGCCACATCAAAACATCGATTGCCTATTGAGTAAAGAAATAATGGAAAAAATAAAGTTACAAAACAAAGAAACAGATATCATGCAAGTGTTTCAAAATTCAAGTGGACATTTGTTATTGCTAATAACTGTTTTAACGCATTGACAGAACAAGTCTAATTTGGTATCCCAGTGAAAGCGTCATTTAATCATATTTTATTTGACGTCCAATATCAATGTTAGGAAAACGCATTCGAAGAACTATGGTGAAAACCGTGAAAATGGTCAATTTCAACAAAACGCGCAAATAGCGAATTCCACAGTTCGTCAATGACGATGCAAGGAGTGAAACCAGACGCACATCGTACGTAGATTGATTGCTTCACACGATAGGAAATGTAACAACCCCCACCACCACCAAATGACTGCACATCCTACGTAGATTGATTGCTTCACATGATAGGAAATGTAACAACCCCCACCACCACCAAATGACTGCACCCTAAATGATTGCTGCAACCCCCCCCACCCCCCACCAAATGACTGCACACGCCTATAGATTGGTGCCACATGATAGGAAATGTAACAACCCACCCCCCAAATGACTGCACATCCTACGATTGATTGCTTCACATGATAGGAAATGTAACAACCCCCACCACCACCCAATGACTGCACATCGTACGTAGATTGATTGCTTCACATGATAGGAAATGTAACAACCCCCCCACCCCCAATGACTGCACATCGTACGTAGATTGATTGCTTCACATGATAGGAAATGTAACAACCCCCACCCCCACCCAATGATTGCCCATCGTACAATAAAGACAACAAACATATCATATGTCTACCAAAAAGTCACCAAATTGCGTAATGTTGTAATGAGACGATCTCCCTCTCGAAGACAACCCTGAAACAAACAAGGAAGGTGAATTTTGGAACGTGGAATGTTAGGGAGATACATGGAAAAGGAAAGACATTCGCCATGTCCTTTACATAGACAACATATCTGATTATCCCGAACCAAGCGCCGAAGAGTTTTAAAAATAAAACTAAAAAGT
>JAXRKP010000093.1:45000-47500 GCA_037039925.1 Doris montereyensis | reverse complement strand
TCATTAACTCTTGTATACTTGTGGATATCTTTATGAGGAAAAATGTGTTAGCTATATTCATGTTATCCTCTAGGCAGAATTCTATAAGTCTCTCTCCATTTGGAGAAGTTGTATCTCATTCGTTAGCTATTACTCCTCTGATGTTTCTACAGTATTGCCTACTCTAGCGTTGAAATCTCCTAAAATCATTAATTCCTGTTTGGGTTTGAGATTCTCTGCAGCTATTTGTAAATCATTTTTGAAGATCTCTTTTTCTTCTTTGATGGCATCTTCGTTTGGTCCATAAGCTATTAATAATTTAATTGCTCGTCTTTTTGGTTTAATATTTACCTCTAATAGCCGTGTACCTGTAAATTTCCAACTTTCTAGCAGCATTTCTTGCCTTTTATGCATTAGGAGGCTTACTCCTGCTCTAGCTCTATCTTTGACATTTACTCCTGTGAAGATTAAAGTATGATTTGGTCCTACATTTTCTATTCCTTGTCCTTTCTTCTTTGTTTCTGTAATGTAATAGCCAAAATGTCTACTTTGAATTTTTCCATTTCTTCAGCTAATTCTAACTCTTTCCATTAATTGCTGTAACATTTTATGTTCCAAAAATCACAGCCCGTGTTCGTTTCAGAGTCGTCTTCGAAAGTTCAAGCTGGGTATATCATTGTATATATTTCTCTGAATCACTTTGGTTTTGGGTAAGCCCACTGTACCCTAGGTAGATGGCGGGGCTGCCACCTTGACGCCCTCTACCGGACCTTGTTATTTTCTGTCAGGGTTAACTTCCTTAACTTTTGGTTGCTCAAAACCAGCCCGCAAGGCAGCAGGTTGTTATTTTGTGTCAGGGTTAAATCCTTAGCCTTTGGTCAACCAAGACGCGCCTGCAAGGCAGCAGGAGACTCGTGGAGGGCAGAACCACCAAATCCCCGTTCAGGTGCTTACCTGTTCACTGCTCGATGGAAATTAAATTCTGCTCAGATATTGGCTTCACTCATTTCCTCCATGAATGTGTATGTGTGCGTGTGTGTGTGTGTGTGCGTGTGTGTGTGTGTGTGTGTGTGCGTGTGTGTGTGTGTGTGTGTGTGTGTGTGTGATCAATCTCCATGGGTATATTCGCACTGAAAAAGATAAGCCTGCTCACCGCTGTGACGTCACATATCCGGTTCGCATGTACGACGGTGTGTGAACACCTGCCCTGACCCGCCGATCCTTTCGGTGGCGTAATAATTAAACCTTCACTTCATTCCTTTGAAATCTATAGATCTACATCATATCATTACTTTGAAATCTATAGATCTACATCATATCATTACTTTGAAATCTATAGATCCACAGCATATCATTCCTTTGAAATCTATAGACCTACAGCATATCATTCCTTTGAAATCTATAGATCTACATCATATCATTACTTTGAAATCTATAGACCTACAGCATATCATTCCTTTGAAATCTATAGATCTACATCATATCATTACTTTGAAATCTATAGATCTACATCATATCATTACTTTGACATCTATAGATCTACATCATATCATTACTTTGAAATCTATAGATCTACATCACATGCTTACTTTGACATCTATAGATCTACATCATAGCATTACTTTGATATCTATAGATCTACATCATATCATTACTTTGACATCTATAGATCTACATCATATCATGCCTTTGACATCTATAGATCTACATCATATCATTCCTTTGACATCTATAGATCTACATCATAGCATTACTTTGATATCTATAGATCTACATCATATCATTACTTTGAAATCTATAGATCTACATCATATCATTACTTTGACATCTATAGATCTACATCATATCATTACTTTGACATCTATAGATCTACATCACATGCTTACTTTGACATCTATAGATCTACATCATAGCATTACTTTGATATCTATAGATCTACATCATATCATTACTTTGACATCTATAGATCTACATCATATCATGCCTTTGACATCTATAGATCTACATCATATCATTCCTTTGACATCTATAGATCTACATCATATCATTCCTTTGAAATCTATAGATCTACATCATATCTTTAATTTGACATCTATAGATCTACATCATATCATTACTTTGACATCTATAGATCTACATCATATCATTACTTTGACATCTATAGATCTACATCATATCATTACTTTGACATCTATAGATCTACATCATATCATTACTTTGACATCTATAGATCTACATCATATCATTACCTTGACATCTATAGATCTACATCATATCATTACTTTGAAACTCGGGGTTTTGGTAGGATGTTGGTACTTTTCTTGCACTGCCCTGTAAACAGTCAAGGCATCTTTAATGTGCACATTGTTGAGATCTGCATATCTGCATACGGGACCCCCTTTTATCGTCTGTCTCAGACTAGGTGTCGATTTACCTACCTGAACCATGGGGGTGGGGGGAGAGAGATTTGCTCGAATAAACTCGAGAAAGACTGTCAACCGTTGGTGGGGTTCGAACCCGC
>JAXRKP010000093.1:17500-40000 GCA_037039925.1 Doris montereyensis | reverse complement strand
CATATTAGCATTGATTTCACCTTCTAACGCAACGTACAGGCATATTAGCATTGATTTCACCTTCTAACACAACGTACAGGCATATTAGCATTGATCTCACCTTCTAACGCAACGTACAGGCATATTAGCATTGATTTCACCTTCTAACGCAACGTACAGGCATATTAGCATTGATTTCACCTTCTAACACAACATACAGGTATATTAGCATTGATCTCACATTCTAACACAACGTACAGGCATTTTATTAGCATTGATCTCACCTTCTAACGCAACGTACAGGCATATTAGCATTGATCTCACCTTCTAACGCAACGTACAGGAATATTAGCATTGATTTCACCTTCGAACACAACGTACAGGCATATTAGCATTGATATCACCTTCTAACGCAACGTACAGGCATATTAGCATTGATTTCACCTTCTAACGCAACCTACAGGCATATTAGCATTGATTTCACCTCTGACACGAAAACGCCACATACTCAATGTGTACGGATTTAGTAGTAATTGATTTCAGTGGGATCGAGAACATTAGGAAGATTGCTTCCTCTCGCCTGACATTTTCTCGTTGTTTATTCTTCAGTTTCATTTGAAGATGATCCACCCCCCCTCCTCCTTCACATTCCTTACCCCACCTTGAAATCGGCCATCTTTACAGATTAAATCGAGCGAGGAACTCACTACCACCCTGATAATACGAAGGAGCCACAGTGGAGTGAAGTCAAAGGCGAAATATGACAATAAGTGACAACTCCACTAATAAAGACAAAACAAACACGTGATGTTTTTAGTATAAACCCTTCGTCAGACAACAAACGAGAAATATCTAGAATCTAGATCTAAGTAATACTCCTTTTTCGTTTGTTGTCTGACGAAGGGTTATAACTCAAAAAAACACGTGTTTGTTTTGACTTTTATTAGTGGAAATGTCACTTATTGTGACATCTTTCTCCTTTATGTTTTTATTCTGACATCACATTGTGTGATGCCGGAGGTATTACTGTAATGATCTAGATTCTAGATATTTCTCGTTTGTTGTCTGACAAAGGGTTATACCCGAAACGTCACGTGTTTGTATTGTTTTTATTAATGGAGTTTTCACTTGGACTGTCATATTTTACCACCCCGATGTGAGTCCTTTAAGTACACATTACCTAACTGTACTGATGATTCTAATACGCTAAGTCCCACATGGCCAATGTTTGATATGAGTGTGGCGAGTGGCTAAATAGGACCATGCTATGAATGGTCGATTTTCCTGTCTAAGTCTGACGTGGCCAATGTTTGATATGAGTGTGGGGAGTGGCTAAATAGGGCCAGGCTATGAATGGTCGATTTTTCCTGTCTAAGTCTGACGTGGCCAATGTTTGATATGAGTGTGGGGAGTGGCTAAATAGGACCAGGCTATGAATGGTCGATTTTTCCAATTAAGTCTGACGTGGACCAATGTTTGATATGAGTGTGGGAATGGCTAAATAGGGCCAAATCATGAATGGTCGATTTTTCCTGTCTAAGTCCGACGTGGCCAATGTTTGATATGAGTGTGGGAGAGTGGCTAAATAGGGCCAGGCTATGAATGGTCCATTTTTCCTGTCTAAGTCCGACGTGGCCAACGTTTGATATGAGTATGAGGAGTGGCTAAATAGGGCCGACTATTCCTGAAAAACTCTAATGAATGGTCGATTTTTCCTGTCTAAGTCCGACGTGGCCAACGTTTGATATGAGTGTGAGGAGTGGCTAAATAGGGCCAGGCTATGAATGGTCGATTTCTCCTGTCTAAGTCCGACGTCGCCAATAGTGGTAAATCTAGTTAGAGTGGTACATCTAAACAGTGGTACATCTAGTCACAGTGGTACATCTAGTCATAGTGGTACATCTAGTCACAGTGGTACATCTAGTCACAGTGGTACATCTAGTCACAATGGTACATCTAGTCACAGTGGTACATCTAGTCACAGCGGTACATCTAGTCACAATGGCACATCTAGTCACAGTGGTACATCTAGTCACAATGGCACATCTAGTCACAATGGTACATCTAGTCACAGTGGTACATCTAGTCACAATGGTACATCTAGTCACAGTGGTACATCTAGTCACAGTGGTACATCTAGTCGCAATGGTACATCTAGTCACAATGGTACATCTAGTGACAATGGTACATCTAGTCACAATGGTACATCTAGTCACAGTGGTACATCTAGTCACAGTGGTACATCTAGTCACAATGGTACATCTAGTCACAGTGGTACATCTAGTCACAATGGTACATCTAGTCACAGTGGTACATCTAGTCACAGTGGTACATCTAGTCATAGTGGTATATCTAGTCACAATGACACATCTAGTTATAATGGTACATCTAGTCACAATGATACATCTAGTCACAATGATACATCTAGTCACAATGATACATCTAGTGACAATGGTACATCTAGTCACAATGACACATCTAGTTATAATGGTACATCTAGTCACAATGATACATGTAGTCATAATGGTACATCTAGTCACAATGATACATCTAGTTATAATGGTACATCTAGTTACAATGATACATTTAGTCATAATGGTACATCTAGTTACAATGATACATGTAGTCACAATGGTGCATCTAGTCATAATGGTACATCTAGTTACAATGATACATCTAGTCATAATGGTACATTTAGTCACAATGGTACATCTAGTCATCAATGATACATCTAGTCCTAAAGGTACATCTAGTAACAATGGTACATCTAGTCACAATGATACATCTAGTCCTAAGGGTACATCTAGTAACAATCTAGTCAAGATAATTCCGAAATGAAAGGAACAAATATCACACAAGGAAATCTGGAGACGTTAAGCAGGCACTTTTCTTCCGTTAGTTTCTCTTTGCAATTGCTAGAGCTGCTCGCTACTGTCCGGAAACAGCCTCTCGTGTGACACGCTCTGACTTCGGAGAAGGTTATTTAGTGAGTGGGGGAGGGGAGATGGGGAGGCATGTTGTTCCAGCATGCCGACAGTTAATGAAGAAAAACATCGTAATGAGAAGGCTTTAAATAAACAAGGAAGGACTGAGAACGTGTCGGGTTGTGCACCCGTTTTCTCCAATCCAATCCAATTCAATCCAATCCAATCCAATCCAATCCAATCCAATTCAATTCAATCCAATTCAATTCAATCCAATCCAATCCAATCCAATCCAATCCAATCCAATCCAATCCAATTCAATCCAATTCCAATTCAATCCAATCCAATCCAATCCAATCCAATTCAATCCAATCAAATCCCAATTCAATTCAATTCAATCCAATCCAATCCAATTCAATTCAATCCAATTCAATTCAATGTAATCAAATTCAATCCAATTCCATTCATTCAATTCAATTCAATCCAATTCAATCCAATTCCCAATCCAATCCAATCCAATCCAATCCAATCAATTCAATCCAATCCAATCCAATCCAATCCAATCCAATACAATCCAATCCAATTCAATTCAATCAATCCAATTCAATCCAATTCAATCCAATCCAATCCAATCCAATCCAATTCAATCCAATCCAATTCAATTCAATTCAATCCAATCCAATTCAATTCAATCCAATTCAATTCAATTCAATCCAATTCAATCCAATCCAATCCAATTCAATCCAATCCAATTCAATTCAATCCAATCCAATTCAATTCAATCCAATCCAATCCAATTCAATCCAATCCAATTCAATTCAATTCAATCCGATTCAATTCACTCCAATTCAATTCAATCTAATAAGAAATATCTTTAATAAATCATGAAAAGGAAAATTAAATTGTGTTCACATTTTCCATTACAAAATTAATAGAATAATTAATATATTTAAATTAATACAAATTTAACTTAAATTATTCGTTAATATATACTTTTTAGGAGAAATACACCTTATAAAGATAAGTAGGTGAGTAAATAGATAGAGCAGTCAAACAATATACATAAACAATATTAAATTACAAATCAGCTTAACTTCATACATATTCATCACATTTTCATAAATCATTGATGTTCCATTGATAGCAAGTTTCATTGCTTAAACACGTGCAAGTAAAAGGCCATAGTGCATTTGAAAGTTACTTCGAAGAAAATATATAAAAATATTTCTCAGCGTAGAATTTTAAATGTACATGTATAGCAGTCGACCACTTCTACAGCTTGGTTTGGTGTATGGGGGATTCAAGTCTAGTATCACTGATGTAGAGGTAACCAGATTTAAGAGTTCCAAAGGTATGAGATGACTTGTCATGTCACGTATTAAAGACGTTACAAAGAAGAGAGAGACACACAACAATATGGCTGATTCTAATAGTTGTGCTTTCTTGATTCAGAGAGATATTTTAGTTAGAGAAAATGAGAGAGAGAGAGACTCTCATACAATTTATAGACAGACCAAACAGAAGAGACAGAGACAGAGACAGAAGACAGAGACTAGAGACAGACAGACAGACAGACAGAAAAAAAATCACACACATATCTGTTCTGACAACATCAATGAATGGACCAATGAAGAGTAGCGATTTGTGCCGGCTCTCTCTTGAGAAAGACAATTCAAAAGGCGATGCTCTCAGGAAATTTTTATAAACAACTCTGGATAATAAGTAAGTAAGTAAGTAGGTCCCCCTTTAAACAAGTATTCATATTTAAGTAAATAAGTAAGTCAAACTACTAATAAGATTAGGGGCATAGGCAATTGTTTGGAGGTAAGTCTCCCTCAACGTGCTAGGTAAGTAATTAAGCGAAACGTTTTAATCCAGCAAAGTAAATAAAAATTGTCCATAAATCTTTTCTCTCTCCACGTCCGGCGGAAGTCTCTAAGTCTCTAATCTCTCTTCGCTACGTACACTTTGAGTACAGCGTTGGTAAACAAGACGAAGTCTTGAAAATTTCTGTGAAATAATGATGATGGTAATGATGATGTGATGGTGGTGGTGATGATGATGATGTAAGTAAGTGATGATAAGTGATGTGATGATAGGTAAGTGATTAAGTAAATAAATAATAAAACTATTACTAAATAAGTTAATACTAAGTAAGTAACTACTACTACTACTACTACTACTACTACTACTACTACTACTACTCTACTGTACTAATACTTCTACTACACTGAGTTTGGTAGGCTATGGCCTACTAATGCTCTCTCTCTACTCTACTCTACTCTACTCCCCTCTAATATTAATTCTACTCCCTCTACTACTACTCTACTACTCTCTCTCTAATACTACTATACTTACTCTACTACTACTACTCTAATAATAATAATAATAAATTTTAATAATAATAATATTAATAATCTTAATAATCTCTCATAACAAGATAATTCTTAATCTCTAACTCCCTCCCTAATAGTAATAATAATAATAATAATAACAATTGATAATAATAATAATAATAATAATAATAATAATAATAATAATAATCTCAAATCTAATCGTCCTCCCAAAACAATAACAACTGTCTAATCTATCTCTGTTCTACTTTCTGTCTCATGTCCGCCTTTTTTGATAACACCGAGTCGTCATCTCAATCGTCTACCCCCCACTCTTCTGCTACTCTCTCTCTCTATCGCTCTCTTGCTCTCTCATTTTCTTCTTCTTCTTCTTGATGACTCTCATAATTTCTATTAATTTGATTTAACAAGAAATAATTTGAAAGGTTTGTGATCTCCCTTTCATTGATGGTTTGCGACTATTTTGAAAGCCAAACTTTCTTTTTGTCAATATTCATATATGTCTCTACTTTTTATCTTTTATTTTTACTTTATTGTCAATAATCAAACATGCACTATGTCTGTCTGTCTATCTGACTGTCTGCCTATGTCATATTCTCTCTCTCTCTCTCTCTCTCTCTCTCTCTCTCTCTCTCTCTCTCTCTCTCTCTCTCCTCCTCCTTCCCTCCCTCCCTCCCTCCATAAATCTGTCTCAGTCCTTAGTCCTCCCTCCCTCCCTCCCTCTTTGTCCGATGTTCCCTCCCTCCCTCCCTCCCTCTCTCTTCCCTCATCCCTCCCACCCTCTCTCTCTCTCTCTCTCTCCCTCTCTCAGGCTCTCTCTCTCTCTCTCTCTCTCTCTCTCTCTCTGTCTCTCTCTGTCTCTGTCTCTCTGTCTCTCTCTCTCTCTCTCTGTCTCTCTGTCTCTCTCTCTCTCTCTCTCTCTCTCTCTCTCATCTCTCTCTCTCTCTCTCTCTCTCTCTCTCTTAAGTCATCCCCTCTCTCTTTATAATTCTCTCCCCCCCCCTCTCTCTCTCGCTCTCTCCCCCTCTCTCTACTCTCCCTCTCTCTATCTATCTATCTATATATCTATCCCATCCATCTATCTATTTATCTATCTATCTATCTATCTATATATCTATTTATCTATCTATCTATCTATTTATATATCTATCTGTCTATCTTGTATATATCTATCTATCTATCTCTGTGTCTTTCTTTCTCTCTCTCTTTTCTCCTTTTCTAATGTGGATTATACTTAATTAGTCTTTGAATTGGTGGATCCGCATTCATAAATCTGTTTACAGTGTTAGTGCTAGAATACTAGCTATGAAACTTGCCTTTGTCCGATGTTCCTGCTATTCTCGACCAATAGATTTAATTGTCATCGTCGTCACAGAAAAAGAAAACAATGCGAAACCTGACAGGCACTTTGTAATTTGTTTCAAGATGATTTCTTTCGTCTCAAAAAACACGACGAGAAAGCTTTGATACAACTCAACTACCAGGGAGGGAAGAGCGAGCCAATAAGACATAGTGATATTTCGATGCTCTCCTTGATTAAGTCATGTATGAAAACATATTTATAATTATATATTGCAATTCAATTTTATAACGCCCACTCCCTTTCTACAGCTCTAGGTATGATTATTCATACATATTTTGTTTTTTTAAACATGAGTAATGGGGTATATAAAAATACGCATGAAAATTGAATATTATTTATAAGGTGTATGGTACATGAATTAAAATCTAATAAATCTAAGAAGCACCGCATTAACATGGGGTAGTTTTCATCTAGAAAGCACCGCATTGGGTACATGGGGTAGTTTTCATCTAAAAGCACCGCATGGGGTACATGGGGTAGTTTTCATCTAAAGCACCGCATGGGGTACATGGGGTAGTTTTCATCTAAAAGCACCGCATTGGGTACATGGGGTAGTTTTCATCTAGAAGCACCGCATGGGGTACATGGGGTAGTTTTCATCTAAGAAGCACCGCAATGGGGTACATGGGGTAGTTTTCATCTAAGAAGCACCGCATTGGGGTAGTTTTCATCTAAGACGCACCAACCATGGATGGGGTAGTTTTCATCTAAGAAGCACCGCATTGGGTACATGGGTAGTTTTCATCTAAGAAGCACCGCATAGGTACATGGGGTAGTTTTCATCTAAGAAGCACCGCATGGGGTACATGGGGTAGTTTTCATCTAAGAAGCACCGCATGGGGTACATGGGGTAGTTTTCATCTAAGAAGCACCGCATGATACATGGGGTAGTTTTTCATCTAAGAAGCACCGCATGGGGTACATGGGGTAGTTTTCATCTAGAGGTCATGCATGGGGTACATGGGGTAGTTTTCATCTAAGAAGCACCGCATGGAGTACATGGGGTAGTTTTCAACGTGATATTTAAGGGAGTCTTCCGACGTGCAAACCATGGATCGTATTGACAGCGGAAGAACTTTGCAGGCGTAAGGACCCGCGTATTTAAAAGAGCACACGACAGTTTTGTGTTCATAAATAATAAATAAATAAAATACTGTGTTCGTATGTGAATGATTGTGCGTGTGCTTTTTTGTTTGTAAGAATTGACATGATAAAATGATGTGTTCTTATTATCAATAACTAATCTTTTTTGGTTTAGAGTCATGCTGTACAATATGTTTCAAAGATGACTTGTCGAATTTGAGTCTTCAATTGACGTCACAACGTTGAGTCTTCAATTGACGTCACAACGTTGAGTCTTCAATTTACGTCCGCAACGTTGAGTTTTCAATTTCACGTCACAACGTTGAGTCTTTCAATTTACGTCACAACGTTGAGTTTTCAATTTACGTCACAACGTTGAGTCTTCAATTTACGTCACAACGTTGAGTTTTCAATTTACGTCACAACCTCACAATGTTGAGTTCAATTTAGTTTTGAGTC
Organism: Doris montereyensis; assembly: GCA_037039925.1. Taxonomy (NCBI): domain Eukaryota; kingdom Metazoa; phylum Mollusca; class Gastropoda; order Nudibranchia; family Dorididae; genus Doris; species Doris montereyensis. The sequence continues at coordinate 31,838 of JAXRKP010000093.1, read as the reverse complement.
TTCAAGAGTTTTTCAATTTACGTCACAACGTTGAGTTTTCAATTTACGTCACAACAGTCTTCAGAGTCTTTCTTCAATTTACGTCACAACGTTGAGTCTTCAATTTACGTCACAACGTTGAGTCTTCAATTTACCTCACAATGTTGAGTCTTTCAATCAAACGTTATCTTCGTTGTCTCACAATGTTGTCTTCAATTTACGTCACAACGTTGAGTCTTCAGTTGAGAGTCTTCAATTTACGTCACACGGCTTTAAAAGTAAAAGTGCAAATATCTCCTCAACGTACCGTTTTATACCTGGAGCCCTTCAGGAAATGCGTCCTCAAGAACACAATACCGGACATAGCACTACCGCGATTCGAATTTCCTTAGAGGCCATTGCGGTTCATAGAGCCATACCTTATCCCGATTTCTATAGCGTGAACCGAAACAGGGGATAATAATGAACTCCTGAACAGGACGCTAGTCTGATGTAAGTTTTTACTCCCAAGCTAGTGTTTTTAGGCCTACCCTCTTAGACCTGGGTCGAGTTGAGGAAATGCGTAGCAAGTGACCTGGGTCACGTGGGGAAATTCGTGGTCAGTGACCTGGGTCACGTGGGGGGAACTTCGTGTCAAGTGACCTGGGTCACGTGGGGAAATTCGTGTCAAGTGACCTGGGTCACGTGGGGGAAATTCGTGGTCAGTGACCTGGGTCACGTGGGGAAATTCGTGGTCAGTGACCTGGGTCACGTGGGGAAATTCGCGGTCAGTGACCTGGGTCACGTGGGGGAAACTTCGTGGCAAGTGACCTGGGTCGAGTGGGGCGGGGGGAGTTCGTGGCAAGTGACCTAGTCGAGTGGGGGAAATGCGTGGCTAGTGACCTAGTCAGTGGGGGGAAATGCGTGGCTAGTGACCTAGTCGAGTGGGGGAAACGCGACAAGTGACCTAGTCGAGTGGGGGGAAATGCGTGGCTAGTGACCTAGTCGAGTGGGGGGAAATGCGTGGCTAGTGACCTAGTCGAGTTGGGGAAATGCGTGGCTAGTGACCTAGTCGAGTGGGGGGAAATGCGTGGCTAGTGACCTAGTCGAGTTGGGGAAATGCGTGGCTAGTGACCTAGTCGAGTGGGGGGAAATGCGTGGCTAGTGACCTAGTCGAGTTGGGGGAAATGCGTGGGCTAGTGACCTGGGTCACGTCAAAGCGAAATTCGTGTCAAGTGACCTGGGTCACATGGGGGAACTTCGTGTCATGACCTGGGTCACGTGGGGAAATTCGTGTCAAGTGACCTGGGTCACGTCGGGGAACTTCGTGTCAAGTGACCTGGGTCACGTGGGGGAAATTCGTGGTCAGTGACCTGGGTCACGTGGGGGAACTTCGTGTCAAGTGACCTGGGTCGAGTGGGGGAAATGCGTGGCAAGTGACCTGGGTCGAGTGGGGAAATGCGTGGCAAGTGACCTTGTCGAGTGGGGAAATGCGTGGCAAGTGACCTAGTCGAGTGGGGGACATGCGTGGCTAGTGACCAAGTCGAGTGGGGGAAATGCGTGGCTAGTGACCTAGTCGAGTGGGGGAAATGCGTGGCAAGTGAACTAGTCGAGTTCGGGGACATGCGTGGCTAGTGACCTAGTCGAGTGGGGGACATGCGTGGCAAGTGACCTAGTCGAGTTGGGGGAAATGCGTGGCTAGTGACCTAGTCGAGTGGGGAAATGCGTGGCTAGCGACCTAGTCGAGTTGGGGGAAACGCGTGGCAAGTGACCTAGTCGAGTTGGGGAAATGCGTGGCTAGTGCCCTAGTCGAGTGGGGACATGCGTGGCTAGTGACCTAGTCGAGTTGGGGGAAATGCGTGGCTAGTGACCTAGTCGAGTGGGGGGAAATTGCGTGGCAAGTGACCTAGTCGAGTGAGGAACTCCTGATGTAAGTTTTTACTCCCAAGCTAGTGTTTTTAGGCCTACCGACTTAGACCTGGGTCGAGTTGAGGAAATGCGTAGCAAGTGACCTGGGTCACGTGGGGGAAATTCGTGGTCAGTGACCTGGGTCACGTGGGGGAACTTCGTGTCAAGTGACCTGGGCCGAGTGGGGGGAGTGCGTGGCAAGTGACCTGGGTCGAGGTGGGGGACATGCGTGGCAAGTGACCTAGTCGAGTGGGGGACATGCGTGGAAAGTGGCCTGGGTTGAGTGGGGGGGATGCGTGGCAAGTGGACTGGGTCGAGTTGGGGGGATGCGGGGTAAGTGGACTGGGTCGAGTTGGGGGGATGCGTGGCAAGTGGACTGGGTCGAGTTGGAGGGATGCGTGGTAAGTGGACTGGGTCGAGTTGGGGATGCGTGGCAAGTGGACTGGGTCGAGTGGGGGGATGGGGCAAGTGGACTGGGTCGAGTGGGGGGATGCGTGGCAAGTGAACTGGGTCGAGTGGGGGATGCGTGGTAAGTGGACTGGGTCGAGTTGGGGGATGCGTGGAAAGTGGACTGGGTCGAGTGGGGGGATGCGTGGCAAGTGGACTGGGTCGAGTGGGGGATGCGTGGCAAGTGAACTGGGTCGAGGGGGGATGCGTGGCAAGTGGACTGGGTCGAGTGGGGGGGATGCGGGCAAGTGAACTGGGTCAGTGGGCATGCGTGGCAAGTGAACTGGGTCGAGTGGGGGATGCGTGGCAAGTGAACTGGGTCGATTGGGGGATGCGTGGCAAGTGGACTGGGTCGAGTGGGGATGCGTGGCAAGTGGACTGGTCGAGTGGGGGGATACGTGGCAAGTGAACTGGGTCGAGTGGGGGGATGCGTGGCAAGTGAACTGAGTCGAGTGGGGGGGATGCGTGGCAAGTGAACTGGGTCGAGTGTGACAAATGCATGGCAAGTGACCTGGGTCGAGTGTGACAAAATGCATGGCAAATCACCGGGTCCAGTGTGACAAAATGCGTGGCAAATGACCTGGGTCGAGTGTGACAAAATGCGTGGAAAATCACCTGGGTCGAGTGTGACAAAATGCATGGCAAATGACCTGGGTCGAGTGTGACAAAATGCATGGCAAGTGACCTGGGTCGAGTGGGGGGGATGCATGGCAAGTGAACTGGGTCGAGTGGGGGGGATGCATGCATGGCAAGTGAACTGGGTCGAGTGGGGGGGGATGCATGGCAAGTGAACTGGGTCGAGTGGGGGGGATGCATGGCAAGTGAACTGGGTCGAGTGGGGGGGGGATGCATGGCAAGTGAACTGGGTCGAGTGGGGGGGGGGGATGCATGGCAAGTGAACTGGGTCGAGTGGGGAGGATGCATGGCAGAGTGAACTGGGTCGAGTGGGGGGGCGGGGATGCATGGCAAGTGAACTGGGTCGAGTGGGGAGGATGCATGGCAAGTGAACTGGGTCGAGGTGGGGGGGGGGGATGCATGGCAAGTGAACTGGGTCGAGTGGGGGAATTCGTGGCAGGTGGACTGGGTCGAGTGGGGGGGGAATGCGTGGCAAGTGGACTGGTCGAGTGGGGGGGAATGCGTGGCAAGTGGACTGGGTCGAGTGGGGGGTGGGAATGCGTGGCAAGTGGACTGGGTCGAGTGGGGGGAGGTGCGTGGCAAGTGGACTGGGTCGAGTGGGGGATGCGTAGCAAGTGGCCTGGGTCGAGTGGGGATGCGTGGGGAAGTGGATTGGGTCGAGTGGGCGGGGGGACTGGGTCGAGGGGGAATGTGTGGCAAGTGGACTGGGTCGAGTGGGGGGATGCGTGGCAAGTGGACTGGGTCGAGTGGGGGGAATACGGGCAAGTGGACTGGGTCGAGTGGGGGATGCGTGGCAAGTGGACTGGGTCGAGTGGGAGGATGCGTGGCAAGTGGACTGGGTCGAGTGGGGGATGCGTGGCAAGTGGACTGGGTCGAGTGGGCGGGGGGAATGTGGGGCAAGACTGGGTCGAGTGGGGGATGAAGTGGACTGGGTCGAGTGGGCGGGGGGGGAATGCGTGGCAAGTGGACAGGGTCGAGTGGGGGATGCGTGGCAAGTGGACTGGGTCGAGTGGGCGGGGGGGGGGGAATGCGTGGCAAGTGGACTGGGTCGAGTGGGGGATGCGTGGCAAGTGGACTGGGTCGAGTGGGCGGGGGGGCACGTGGACTGGGTCGAGTGGGGGAATGCGTGACAAGTGGACTGGGTCGAGTGGGGGGGGGGGGAATGCGTGGAAAAGTGGATTGGGTCGAGTCGGGGGAGACAAGTGGTGGACTGGGTCGAGTGGGGGGGGGGAGATGCGTGGCAAGTGGACTAAGTCGAGTGGGGGGGGGGATACGTGGCAAGTGGACTGGGTCGAGTGGGGGGTGCGTGGGAAGTGGACTGGGTTGAGGGGGAATGCGTGGCAAGTGGACTGGGTCGAGGGGAATGCGTGGCAAGTGGACTGGGCCGAGGGGGAATGCGTGGCAAGTGGACTGGGCCGAGGGGGAATGCGAATGGGACTGGGTCGAGGGGAATGGCAAGTGGACTGGGTCGAGGGGGAATGCGGGCGTGGACTGGGTCGAGGGGGATGTGGACTGGGTCGAGTGGGGGGATGCGTGGCAAGTGGACTGGGTCGAGGGGGATGCGTGGCAAGTGGACTGGGTCGAGGGGGGGTGCGTGGCAAGTGGACTGGGTCGAGTGGGGGGATGCGTGGCAAGTGGACCTGGTCGAGTTGGGGGTGCGTGGCTAGTGACCTAGTCGAGTTGGGGGAAATGCGTGGCAAGTGACCTAGTCGAGTTGGGGGAAATCCGTGGCAAGTGACCTAGTCGAGTTGGGGGAAATGCGTGGCAAGTGACCTAGTCGAGTTGGGGGAAATGCGTGGAAAGTGACCTAGTCGAGTTGGGAAATGCGTGGCAAGTGACCTAGTCGAGTTGGAGGAAAAGCGTGGTAAGTGACCTAATCGAGTTGGAGGAAAAGCGTGGCTAGTGACCTAGTCGAGTTGGGGAAATGCGTGGCTAGTGACCTAGTCGAGTTGGGGAAATGCGTGGCAAGTGACCTAGTCGAGTTGGGGGAAATGTGTGGCAAGTGACCTAGTCGAGTGGGGGAAATGCGTGCTAGTGACCTAGTCGAGTGGGGGGAAATGCGTGGCTAGTGACCTAGTCGAATGGGGGGAAATGCGTGGCTAGTGACCTAGTCGAGTGGGGGGAAACGCGTGGTAAGTGACCTAGTTGAGTTGGGGGAAATGCGTGGCAAGTGACCTAGTCGAGTGGGAGGAAATGCGTGGCTAGTGACCTAGTCGAGTTGCGGGAAATGCGTGGCAGGTGACCTAGTCGAGTGGGGGAAAATGCGTGGCTAGCGACCTGGTCGAGTTGGGGGAAATGCGTGGCAAGACCTAGTCGAGTGGGGGGGGCATGCGTGGCTAGTGACCTAGTCGAGTGGGGGAAATGCTTGGCAAGTGATCTAGTCGAGTGAGGGAGGAAATGCGTGGCTAGTGACCTAGTCGAGTTGGGGAGATGCCTGGTTAGTGACCTAGTCGAGTGGGGGGAAATGCGTGGCTAGTGATCTAGTCAGTGGGGAAATGCGTGGCAAGTGACCTAGTCGAGTGGGGGAAATGCGTGGCTAGTGACCTAGTCGAGTGGGGGAAAATGCGTGGCTAGTGACCTAGTCGAGTGGGGGGAAATGCGTGGCTAGTAATCTAGTCAAGTGGGGGGAAACGCGTGGCAAGTGACCTAGTCGAGTGGGGAAATGCGTGGCTAGTGACCTAGTCGAGTGGGGAAATGCGTGGCTAGTGACCTAGTCGAGTGGGGAGAAATGCGTGGCTAGTGACCTAGTCGAGTTGGGGGAAATGCGTGGAAAGTGACCTAGTCGAGTTGGGGGAAATGCGTGGCAAGTGACCTAGTCGAGTGGGGAAATGCGTGGCTAGTGACCTAGTCGAGTTGGGGAAATGCGTGGCGACTGACCTAGGCGAGTTGAGGGAAATGCGTGGCAAGTGACCTAGTCGAGTTGGGGGAAATGCGTGGCTAGTGACCTAGTCGAGTTGGGGGAAATGCGTGGCTAGTGACCTAGTCGAGTTGGGGGAAATGCGTGGCAAGCGACCTAGTCGAGTTGGGGGAAATGCGTGGCTAGTGACCTAGTCGAATGGGGGAAATGCGTGGCTAGTGACCTAGTCGAGTGGGGGAAACGCGTGGCAAGTGACCTAGTTGAGTTGGGGGAAATGCGTGGCTAGTGACCTAGTCGAGTTGGGGAAATGCGTGGCTAGTGACCTAGTCGAGTTGGGGGAAATGCGTGGCTAGTGACCTAGTCGAGTTGGGGAAATGCGTGGCAAGTGACCTGGGTCGAGTTGGGGGAAATGCGTGGCTAGTGACCTAGTCGAGTGGGGGAAATGCGTGGCTAGTGACCTAGTCGAGTGGGGAAATGCGTGGCTAGTGACCTAGTCGAGTTGGGGGAAATGCGTGGCTAGTGACCTAGTCGAGTTGGGGAAATGTATGGCAAGTGACCTGGGTCGAGTGGGGGGAAATGCGTGGCAAGTGACCTAGTCGAGTGGGGGGGAATGCGTGGCTAGTGACCTAGTCGACTTGGGGGAAAAGCGTGGCTAGTGACCTAGTCGAGTGGGAGGAAATGCATGGCTAGTGACCTAGTCGAGTGGGGAAATGCGTGGCAGATGACCTAGTCGAGTGGGGAAATGCGTGGCTAGCGACCTGGTCAAGTTGGGGGAAATGCGTGGCAAGACCTAGTCCAGTGGGGGGGGGCATGGTGGCAAGTGACCTAGTCGAGTGGGGGAAATGCGTGGCTAGTGACCTAGTCGAGAGTGGGGAAATGCTTGGCAAGCGATCTAGTCGAGTGGGGGAAATGCGTGGCTACTGATCTAGTCGAGTTGGGGGAAATGCGTGGCAAGTGACCTAGACGAGTGGGGGGAAATGCGTGGCTAGTGATCTAGTCGAGTGGGGGGAAACGCGTGACAAGTGACCTAGTCAGTGGGGGGAAATGCGTGGCAAGTGACCTAGTCGAGTGGGGGAAATGCGTGGCTAGTGACCTAGTCGAGTGGGGGCAAATGCGTGGCTACTGGCCTAGTCGAGTGGGGAAATGCGTGTAAAGTGACCTAGTCGAGTGGGGGGAGATGCGTGGCTAGTGACCTAGTCGAGTGGGGGAAATGCGTGGCTAGTGATCTAGTCGAGTGGGGGAAACGCGTGTAAAGTGACCTAGTCGAGTTGGGGGGAGATGCGTGGCTAGTGACCTAGTCGAGTGGGGGAAATGCGTGGCTAGTGATCTAGTCGAGTGGGGGCAACGCGTGGCAAGTGACCTAGTCGAGTTGGGGGAAATGCGTGGCTAGCGACCTAGGCGAGTGGGGAGAAATGCGTGTCTAGTGATCTAGTCGAGTTGGGGGAAACGCGTGGCAAGTGACCTAGTCGAGTTGGGGGGAAACGCGTGGCTAGTGACCTAGTCGAGTGGGGGAAATGCATGGCTAGCGACCCTAGTCGAGTGGGGAGAAATGCGTGGCAAGTGATCTAGTCGAGTGGGGGGAAACGCGTGGCAAGTGACCTAGTCGAGTTGGGGGAAATGCGTGGCTAGTGACCTAGTCGAGTTGGGGGAAATGCGTGGCAAGTGACCTGGGTCGAGTGGGGGAAATGCGTGGCAAGTGACCTAGTCGAGTGGGGGGGAAATGCGTGGCTAGTGACCTAGGCAACTTGGGGGAAATGCGTGGCTAGTGACCTAGTCGAGTGGGAGGAAATGCGTGGCTAGTGACCTGGTCGAGTGGGGGAAATGCGTGGCAAGTGACCTAGTCGAGTGGGGAAATGCGTGGCAAGTGACCTAGTCGAGTTGGGGGAAATGCGTGGCTAGTGACCTAGTCGAGTGGGGACATGCGTGGTAAGTGACCTAGTCGAGTGGGGGGAAATGCGTGGCTAGCGACCTAGTCGAGTAGGGGGAAATGCGTGGCTAGCGACGTAGTCGAGTGGGGGGAAATGCGTGGCTAGCAACCTAGTCAGTGGGGAAATACGTGGCTAGCGACCTAGTCGAGTTGGGGAAACGCGTGGCAAGTGACCTAGTCGAGTTGGGGGAAATGCGTTGCTAGTGACCTAGTCGAGTGGGGGACATGCGTGGCTAGTGACCTAGTCGAGCGGGGGGAAATGCGTGGCTACTGACCTAGTCGAGTTGGGGGAAATGCGTGGCTAGTGACCTAGTCGAGTGGGGGGAGATGCGTGGGAAGTGACCTAGTCGAGTGGGGGAAAGTGCGTGGCAAGTGACCTAGTCAGTGGGGAACTCCTGAACAGGACGCTAGGCTGATGTGGTTTTTACTCCCAAGCTAGTGTCTTTAGGCCTACCGACTTAGACCTGGGTCGAGTTGAGGAAATGCGTAGCAAATGACCTGGGTCACGTGGGGGAAATTCGTGGTCAGTGACCTGGGTCACGTGGGGGGAACTTCGTGTCAAGTGACCTGGGCCGAGTGGGGGCGGGGGGAGTGCGTGGCAAGTGACCTAGTCGAGTGGGGGACATGTGGCGGCAAGTGACCTAGTCGAGTGGGGGGACATGCGTGGCAAGTGACCTAGTCGAGTGGGGGACATGCGTGGCTAGTGACCTAGTCGAGTTGGGGGGGACATGTGGCTAGACCTGGGGGGGGGACATGCGTGGCTAGTGACCTAGTCGAGTGGGGGCACATGCGTGGAAAGTGGCCTGGGTCAAGTTGGGGGATGCGTGGCAAGTGGACTGGGTCGAGTGGGGGCACATGCGTGGAAAGTGGCCTGGGTCGAGTGGGGGATGCGTGGCAAGTGGACTGGGTCGAGTGGGGGGCGTGGATGCGTGGCAAGTGGACTGGGTCGAGTTGGGGGATGCGTGGCAAGTGGACTGGGTCGAGTTGGGGGGGGGTGCGTGGCAAGTGGACTGGGTCGAGTGGGGGGATGCGTGGCAAGTGGACTGGGTCGAGTGGGGGATGCGTGGCAAGTGGACTGGGTCGAGTGGGGGATGCGTGGCAAGTGGACTGGGTCGAGTGGGGGATACGTGGCAAGTGGACTGGGTCGAGTTGGGGGGGATGCGTGGCAAGTGGACTAGGTCGAGTTGGGGGGGATACGTGGCAAGTGGACTGGGTCGAGTGGGGGATGCGTGGCAAGTGGACTGGGTCGAATGGGGGATGCGTGGCAAGTGGACTGGGTCGAGTGGGGGGATGCGGATCGAGGGGGGATGCGTGGCAAGTGGACTGGGTCGAGTGGGGGGATGCGTGGCAAGTGGACTGGGTCGAGGGGGGATGCGTGGCAAGTGGACTGGGTCGAGTGGGGGGATGCGTGGCAAGTGGACTAAGTCGAGTGGGGGGATACGTGGCAAGTGGACTGGGTCGAGTGGGGGGATACGTGGCAAGTGGACTGCGAGTGGGGATGTGGACTGGGTCGAGTGGGGGGGATAGTCGTGGCAAGTGGACTGGGTCTGGGGGATCGTGGCAGTGGACTAAGTCGAGTGGGGGATACGTGGCAAGTGGACTGGGTCGAGTGGGGGATACGAAGTGGACTAAGGGGGGATACGTGGCAAGTGGACTGGGTCGAGTGGGGGGGGGATACGTGGCAAGTGGACTGGGTCGAGTGGGGGGGGGGATGCGGCACGTGGACTGGGTCGAGTGGGGGTGGGAAACGTGGCAAGTGGACTGGGTCGAGTGGGGGGAATGCGTGGCAAGTGGACTGGGTCGAGTGGGGGGATAAAACGTGGCAAGTGGACTGGGTCGAGTGGGGGAGGGACTGGGTCGTGGGGGGGGGGGAATGTGAACTGGGTCGAGTGGGGGTGGGAAAACGTGGCAAGTGGACTGGGTCGAGTGGGGGGGGATGCGTGGCACATGGACTGGGTCGAGTGGGGGGGGGGAAAACGTGGCAAGTGGACTGGGTCGAGTGGGGGGAGGATGCGTGGCAAGTGGACTGGGTCGAGTGGGGGTGGGAATACGTGGCAAATGAACTGACTGGGTGGACTGTGGGGGGGGATACGTGGCAAGTGGACTGGGTCGAGTGGGGGGGGGGATGCGTGGCAAGTGGACTGGGTCGAGTGGGGGGGGATACGTGGCAAGTGGACTGGGTCGAGTGGGGGGGGGGGGATACGTGGCAAGTGGACTGGGTCGAGTGGGGGGGGATGCGTGGCAAGTGGACTGGGTGGATGTGGGGGACTGGGTCGAGTGGGGGGATGCGTGGCAAGTGGACTGGGTCGAGTGGGGGGATGCGTGGCAAGTGGACTGGGTCGAGTGGGGGGGATACGTGGCAAGTGGACTGGGTCGAGGGGGGATGCATGGCAAGTGGACTGGGTCGAGGGGAATGGGCAAGTGGGGGTCGATGCGTGGCAAGTGGACTGGGTCGAGGGGGGGGATGCGTGGCAAGTGGACTGGGTCGAATGGCGGGATGCGTGGCAAGTGGACTGGGTCGAGGGGGAATGCATGGCAAGTGGACTGGGTCGAGGGGGAATGCATGGCAAGTGGACTGGGTCGAGGGGGAAATGCGTGGCAAGTGGACTGGGTCCAGGGGGATGCGTGGCAAGTGGACTGGGTCGAGGGGGGATGCGCGGCAAGTGGACTGGGTCGAGTGGGGGGGCGGTGCGTGGCAAGTGGAATGGGTCGAGGAAGGGGGAAATACGTGGCCATTAAACTGGGTCGAGGAAGGGGGAAATACGTGGCCATTAAACTGGGTCGAGGAAGGGGGAAATACGAGGCCATTAAACTGGGTCGAGGGGGAATGCGTGGCAAGTGACCCAGGTCGAGTCGGGGGGGGGGATGCGTGGTTAGTAAACTGGGTCGGGTTGGAATATGCGTGGCAAGTGACCTGGGTCGAGTAGAGCGGTGCATGGCAAATGACCTAAGTGGAATGGGGTGGGGGGTACGTGACAAGTGACCTGGGTCGAGTGGGGAGGGGAGGGATGCGTGGCAAGTGGACTGGGTCGAGGGGGGGGAGGGATGCGTGGCAAGTGACCTGGGTCGAGTGGGGAGGGGAGGGATGCGTGGCAAGTGGACTGGGTCGAGGGGGAGGGGAGGGTGCGTGACAAGTGACCTGGGTCGAGTGAAGGAAATGCGTGGCAGGTGACCCGGATCAAGTTGGTGGAAATGCGTGGCAAGTGACATGAGTGGAGTGGGCAGGGGGAGGGATGTGTGGCAAGTGACCTGGGTCGAGTATGCAAATGCGTGGCAAGAGACCTGGATCAAGTTGGTGGAAATGCGTGGCAAGAGACCTGGATCAAGTTGGTGGAAATGCGTGGCAAGAGACCTGGATCAAGTTGGTGGAAATGCGTGGCAAGAGACCTGGGTCAAGTTGGTGGAAATGCGTGGCAAGAGACCTGGATCAAGTTGGTGGAAATGCGTGCAAGAGACCTGGATCAAGTTGGAGGAAATGCGTGGCAAGAGACCTGGATCAAGTTGGTGGAAATACGTGGCAAGAGACCTGGGTCGAGTGGTGGAAATGGAAATGCGTGGCAAGAGACCTGGGTCGAGTGGTGGAAATGCGTGGCAAGAGACCTGGGTCGAGTGGTGGAAATGCGTGGCAAGAGACCTGGGTCGAGTGGTGGAAATGCGTGGCAAGAGACCTGGGTCGAGTGGTGGAAATGCGTGGCAAGAGACCTGGATCAAGTTGGTGGAAATGCGTGGCAAGAGACCTGGGTCGAGTGGTGGAAATGCGTGGCAAGAGACCTGGGTGGAGTGGTGGAAATGCTTGGCAAGTGACCTGGGTCACGGATACCATAGATTTCACCATAGAAATCATAGATTTCATCACGGAAACCATAGATTTCATCACGGAAACCATAGATTTCACCATAGAAACAATAGAGTTCACCATAGAAACCATAGATTTCATCACAGATACCATATATTTCACCATAGAAACCGTAGATTTCACTATAAAAACCATAGATTTCATCATAGAAATCATAGATTTCACCATAGAAACCATAGATTTCACCTTAGAAACCATAGATTTCACCATAGAAACCATAGATTTCACCATAGAAACAATAGATTTCACCATAGAACCCTTAGATTTCACCATAGAAACCATAGATGTCCCCATAGATACCATAGATTTCACCATAGAAATCATAGATTTCATCATAGAAACCATAGATTTCACCATAGAAACCATAGATTTTATCATAGAAACTATACATTTCACCATAGAATTCATAGATTTCACCATAGAAACCATAGATTTCAGAATAGAAACCATAGATTTTATCATAGAATTCATAGATTTCATCATAGAAATCATAGATTTCACCATAGAAACCATAGATTTCACCATAGAATTCATAGATTTCAGCATAGAAACCATAGATTTCATCATAGAATTCATAGATTTCACCATAGAAACCATAGATTTCACTATAGAAACCATAGATTTCACCATATAATTCATAGATTTCACCATAGAAAATCATAGATTTCACCATAGAAACATTAGATTTCACCATAGAAAACTTAGATTTCACCATAGAAACCATACATTTCACCATAGAAACCATACATTTCACCTTAGAAACCATAGATTTCACCATGGAAACCATAGATTTCACCATAGAAACCATAGATTTCATCATGGAAACCATAAAAACCATAGATTTAACCATAGAAACTATACATTTCACCATAGAATTCATAGATTTCACCATAGAAATCATAGATTTCACCATAGAAACATTAGATTTCACCATAGAAACCTTAGATTTCACCATAGAAACCATACATTTCACCACAGATACCATATATTTCACCACAGATACCATATATTTCATCATAGAAACCATAAATTTCACCACAGACACCATATATTTCACCACAGATACCATATATTTCATCATAGAAACCATAAATTTCACCATAGAAACCATATATTTCACCACAGATACGATAGATTTCACCATAAAAACCACAGATTGCATCACAGATACCATATATTTCACCACAGATACCATAGATTTCACCACAGATACCATAGATTTCACCATAGAAACCATATATTTCACCATAGAAACCAGAGATTTTGATTATATCAAAGCAGTGCACACCACTGTACGTTTTTCAAGTGATAAAGGGGGACTCGGTAGTGCAGAGGCAAAGTGTTGGCCTCTCAACCATAAGGTCACGGGTTCGTTCCCGACAGATAACCATTTTTTCTCTATTTGTTTTCGAGTAAAATCTATCTTCTCCATTACACCCCTCCCCCTCACCCAGGTCCACGTAGGTGGATTGACACGTAGTCCCATCGGAGACGGACGATCAGAAGGAGACTCGCGTGCAGATCACAACACTGTGCACATTAAAGATTGGTTGACGTTAAGAAAACAAATACTGCTAAACACCCGGGGTCACCTGACTTGTGGATGTGGGTAAAATCAAATCAAATCAAATCAAATTAGATTAAATCAAATCAAATCAATTCAGATCAAATCAAATCAAATCAGATTAAATCAAATCAAATCAATTCTGATCAGATCAGATCAAATCAAATCAGATTAAATCAAATCAAATCAAATCAGATCAAATTAAATCAAATCAAATCAAATCAGATCAAATCAAATCAAATCAAATCAAATCAGTAGTAGTAGATAGTGAATAAGAAGCCAAGAACAAACTGAGTTTTGATAAGCTTGTGTGTCACAAGAGATACTACACAGATTAGAGGTGACATCACCTTTCCATATAATTTGGTTTTTCATACATTTACAACTAAGGTTGTTTTCTTATTATTTGATTTTACACACATCTACAGCTAAGGTTGTTTTCTTATTATTTGATTTTACACACATCTACAACTAAGGTTGTTTTTTATTATTTGATTTTACACACATCTACTAAGGTTGTTTTCTTATTATTTGATTTTACTACAACTAAGGTTGTTTTCTTATTATTTGATTTTACACACATCTACAACTAAGGTTGTTTTCTTATTATTTGATTTTACACACATCTACAACTAAGGTTGTTTTCTTATTATTTGATTTTACACACCTACAACTAAGGTTGTTTTTCTTATTATTTGATTTTACACACATCTACAACGAAGGTTGTTTTTTATATTATTTGATTTTACACACATCTACAACTAATGTTGTTTTTTATTTGATTTTGCACACATCTACAACTAAGGTTGTTTTTTATTTGATTTTACACATCTACAACTAAGGTTGTTTTCTTATTATTTGATTTTACACACATCTACAACGAAGGTTGTTTTTTATATTATTTGATTTTACACATCTACAACTAATGTTGTTTTTTATTTGATTTTGCACATCTACAACTAAGGTTGTTTTTTATTTGATTTTACACACATCTACAACTAAGGTTGTTTTCTTATTATTTGATTTTACACACATCTACAACTAAGGTTGTTTTTTATTTGATTTTGCACACATCTACAACTAAGGTTTTTTATTTGATTTTTGCACACATCTACAACTAAGGTTGTTTTTTATTTGATTTTGCACACATCTACAACTAAGGTTTTTTATTTGATTTGATTTTGC
>JAXRKP010000929.1:187500-190000 GCA_037039925.1 Doris montereyensis | reverse complement strand
TCGTGCTCTATTTCAATGGCAAAACTGCTCAAAAGTCGCGTTTGGGTTCGTGCTCTATTTGAATGGCAAAACTACTCAAAAGTCGCGTTTGGGTTCGTGCTCTATTTGAATGGCAAAACTACTCAAAAGTCGCGTTTGGGTTCGTGTTCTATTCGAATGGCAAAACTACTCAAAAGTCGCGTTTGGGTTCGCGTTCGCGTTGGACGTCTTCGCGTTGGACGTGTTCGCGTTGGACGTCTTCGCGTTGGACGTCTTCGCGTTGGACGTGTTCGCGTTGGACGTGTTCGTTGGACGTTTCGGTTTGCACTCTGTATAAACGGAGCTTTAACTTTAAGAGACATTTTTGTATTTTCAAAAGCAAAATTAAACAATGTTCCAATACGCCGATTTTGGATAAATTTTAGTTGCGAGTCCATAGACATGTCATGAATAAGTTTCAGCTAAAAAAAAAGCCGATAGAAAGTAATTAGTTTCATTAAAATGTTACCGGTCCTGGACTACAGCCAGTTTAGTGGTATTATCATAGTAATGTATAGCCTCCGTATACATATGTGCGTACACTATTCTTCACGTCATTTAGTGCGTGTCTACTTATTCATTACAACCATTAATATCTTACACAATACACACGTTGTTTTTTTAAAGCAGTTTCTTAACACTTTTGCATGACAAAAGTACAGCCTCATGCCTTAGTTTTAAAATAACAATTACGCATACCAGCATGGAGGACACAAAGAGTGTACTCAAACAGCATGTAAGCGCCGTTTTCATTACCTCAGAACAAAAAAAACAATAAAAAATAAAAAAATAAAAAAAAAATTAAAAAAATAATTATTCAAAACGGAACCCAACAGAGGAAAAGCGTATGATAAAGATGTAGATGAATGTTCAAATATCAGTACCGTGAACACAAGGCTGGCCACATGAGGGTATGATTTATTGTTAGTAATTTCCGTTGGGGGTGGGGCGGGGGAGGGGACGGAGCAGGGGGTGAGGGTTTTTGTTCTGGAAACAGCAGGTGTTCAAGATTGCAAGTTTCATAACAACATTTTTTTATGCTGGAGGGTTTTCAAGCCGTGAAAGACTTCAGAGACCTTTTCACTTCACCTGGGACTAATCTAGCTGGTGATAACGGCTTATCAGTTCGTCATATACTGTGCAGCAAAACGTACAAACTAGACAAATGTATGATGACTGGTAAGATTATTACTGCATCGGGAAAAAAGGACAAAATCGACACAGGTAATGGTAGAAATATCGGTAGTAGTAAGAGTAGTAGTAGTATTAGCAGTAGTAGTAGTAGTAGTAGTAGTAGTAGTAGTAGTAGTAGTAGTAGTAGTAGTAGTAGTAGTAGTAGTAGTAGTAGTAGTAGTAGTAGTAGTAGTAGTAGCAGTAGCAGTGTTAGTAGTAGTAGTAGTAGTAGTAGTAGTAGTAGTAGTAGTAGTAGTAGTAGTAGTAGTAGTAGCAGTAGCAGTGGTAGTAGTAGTAGTAGTAGTAGTAGTAGTAGTAGTAGTAGTAGTAGTAGTAGTAGTAGTAGTAGTAGTAGTAGTAGTAGTAGTAGTAGTAGTAGTAGTAGTAGTAATAGTAGTAGTAGTAGTAGTAGAAAAAACAGTCCGTAGAACATAAGTAGTAGTAGTAGTGACCTTGAGTCAGCACCCTAGTGCCTAGGCATGAAAAAACATCCGTAACATCAACATTCAAACCTGACAACAGTCTATAGTAATATCTTTGCCTCGTCATGAAAATAAAGCGTATTATCAATATAGCCGACAACAGTCTATATTAATATCTTATATACTATATATTACATATATATATATACACGTGTGTATAATATATATATATATATATATATATATATATATATATATATATATATATATATATATAGAGAGAGATATATATATATATATAGATAGATATATATATAAGTGTGTGTATGTGTGTATTTAATATATATACATATACACACATGAATATTATATATAGTTAAATACAATTATTATATTTATACTCACATTTAATCGTATATGTATATGATACAGTTTGGGACGTGTTGTCTTGTTGTTGTTCTTTTGGTATATCCGATACATACATAATATATTTACTGGTAATTCTGCAAAAAAAACCCATAAGGAAGTGATTACTAATCTAGGATGATATCAACTGGGTCTTAGACAGCCACACGTATGCTATCTTTGTTTCCATAGAATGATGGCATAAGCTGGGAGGGGAGGGGATTCGGTAGTCCAGAGGCAGGGTGTTGGTCTCACAACCAAAAGGTAGTGCGTTCGATCCCGCCAATGGTTGAAACGTTTTCTCGAGTTTTTTCAAGCAAAATCTAAACCCCTTGGTCCAGGTATGTTGATCGACTCCAAATCCTATCGGAGACGGACTATAAAAAGGAGGTCCCGTGTGCAGTTCACAACACTGTGCACGCGGAAGACCCCTTGGCTGTTGACAGGGCAGTCCGGGCAAAATTTAAAATCCTACTTAAAAT
>JAXRKP010000929.1:162500-170000 GCA_037039925.1 Doris montereyensis | reverse complement strand
TTTCTTTGTTTGGTTTGTTTTGTTCTTTTGGGAATGATTTCTTGTTTTAATTCTTTCCTGTTTTTTTTTTGTGGTATTTTTATGGGGGTATGGGGCGGGGCGGAGGCAATCACACCTTTTTATGGGAGTTGTTTCATTTTTTTTTTTTTGAGGACGGGGCAGGGTGCAAGACGGAGAGGCGGGGAGGGGGAGGGGAGGAGGTCCTTATACTCTATGGCCCACCCAAACCTCTATTATTATCAATTCGATATCGACTTCCATTCGACCTGGCCCTTCTTCATGACATTTTAAGATCGTTGTTGTTGGAGTTTTTCACCTCATTTTTTTTAGCCCCTGGAGCCTTACAATCCCCCTCTAATCTGTTTTCGTTGTTGTTGTTGTTGTTGCTGTTGTTGTTGTTGGTGGTGGTGGTGGTGGTGGTGACACTAAGATCGTGATTGTATGGATCCATGGCCGTGTGATTCACCATGCAGATGATGTCGATGCTGAAAGAGGTGCGTTGATAGAGCATGTTCATCATCCCGTCAAACATGCGATAAGCCATGACGTAACGCTGGGATCGACATTTTGGTGGCCCTGTGAACGAAACCTGCACACATGTCTTGATTGATGGATTGATTATTGATTTAATCTTGAAAACATTTTGATTGATGGATTGAATATTGGTTTAATCTTGAAAACATTTTGATTGATGGATTGATTATTGGTTTAATCTTGAAAACATTTTGATTGATGGATTGATTATTGGTTTAATCTTGAAAATATTTTGATTGATGGATTGATTATTGGTTTAATCTTGAAAACATTTTGATTGATGGATTGATTATTGGTTTAATCTTGAAAACATTTTGATTGATGGATTGAATATTGGTTTAATCTTGAAAACATTTTGATTGATGGATTGAATATTGGATTAATCTTGAAAACATTTTGATTGATGGATTGAATATTGGTTGATTATTTAAAATGGTAGAATAAAAACGGTGTGTTTTGAAAACACCTTTCAATAAAATCTTAACATGCCAAAAGCTCGATTTCGGGAGATAATAATAGATATCTTAAGACATGAGATGTAATATTTCTTAAAGCTGTAGTATATACAGAAATAGCTAGCAGAAGTAGTAGTAGTAGTAGTAGTAGCAGTAGTAGTAGTAGCAGCAGTAGCAGTAGTAGTAGTAGTAGTAGTAGTAGTAGCGGTGGCAGCAGCAGCAGCAGGAGTAGCAGTAGTAGTAGTAGTAAAAGTAATGCAGCAGTAATAGTAAACAGCAGCAGCGCAGATTAGTAGTAGTAGCAGTAGTAGCAGCAGCAGCAGTAGTAGTAGTGGTAGTAGTAGCACTAGTAGTACTAGTAGCAGCATTTCCCTGCAGCAGCAGCATTCAGCAGCAGCAGTAGTAGTAGTGTAGCAGCAGTGTTGTGATCTGCACAGTAGTAGTAGTTCCCAGTAGTAGTTCAGTCCTCCCGATGTAGTAGTAGTGTCGTCCGTAGTAGCAGCAGTACAGTACTAGGTAGTAAAGGTAGTTGTAGTAGCAGTAACAGTAGCAGCAACAGTGCAGTATAAGTAGCAGTAGCAGTAGCAGTAACAATAATAATAATAGTAGTAGTAGTAGTAGTAGTAGCAGTAGTAGTAGTAGTAGTGATTAGTAGTAGTAGTAGTAGTAGTAGTAGTAGTAGCAGCAGTAGCAGTAGCAGTAGCAGTAACATTAGCTTGGTATTAGTAGTAATAATAATATCTAGTAGTAGTAGTAGTAGTAGTAGTAGCAGTAGTAGTAGTAGTAGTAGTAGTAGTAGTAGTAGTAGTGATGGTGGTAGTAGTAACATACATACATGCATACATACATACAGACAGACAACATATATTATATCCATATACTATCTAATCTAATATAACTTTTAAACTCGCCTATTTTCTGTCACGCCTCCTGACCTTATCAAGCGATGAATCGAAATGAATTTTTGTAGCAAATACTTAAAGGTTTAGAGTATGATCTTTTTTTTATTATATCCCCCCATAATTGTACTTATTTATCCAGTAATTAATTAACTAAATTTGATTTCTTCACGTTTTATCTCCAGTTATACTTTTTTTATTGACTGTGCGAATCGCCGTTGCGAACCGTAAACAAAATCTGCACTTGATTTGCTTTGATTTAAATCTAATCAAATCTAGAGTCTAGATGGAGTTGTGGATAAAGATATATATTTTTATGAAGAGAATTCTGATCTAAACTGAATGCGATATTTTTTTAGATATAGATCTAGATCTAGATCGACCTCAAACTGTAACTAGATCTACTGCTGATTCTAGACTCTGATCTACTCTAAAAGAGGCACAGTGAATCATTTGAAGGAAAAACAGAAACATCAATATTTACTATAGATTACTCACAACTCAATCAATCACCCATTAAGATCTTAAGAGAAATAGCAAATATTACAAAGAGCAGCAGCAGAACAAGATTGAAGAAAGAAGAAAAAAAGAAAGATAAAGGCGAATGACGAAGGTGAAGATGACAAAAAGATGCCTTAGAAACTGAAGACGATAAAGAAGACAAAGATGCCAGAAAATGACAAAGGTAGATGAGAAGGCTGCCGATGAAGAAAACGACAAAAGGAGAAGTTGGCGAAGAAGAAGAGGTGAAGGAGAAGAGGAAGAGAATGACAAAGAAGAATAACACGATGAAAAAGATGAAGGGAATGACAAAGAAGAAGATAACGATGAAGAAGAAGACTGCGATGAAGAAGAACACGATGAAGAAGAACAGGAAGAGAACAGCAAAGAAGCAGTACATGACGAAGAAGAACACGATGAAGAAGAAAAAGAAGAGAATAGCGAATAAGAAGAGAATGACGAAGAAGAAGAACACGATGAAGAAGAAGAAAAAGGAGAAAACGACGAAGAAGAAGAACGCGACAAAGAAGAAGAAGAAGAAGAAGAGAACGAAAAGAAGAAGAGCACGAGGAAGAAGAAGAAGAAGGAAGAGAACGACGAAGAAGAAGAAGAGGAAGAGAGCGACAAAGAAGAAGACCGGAGGAAGAAGAAGAGGAAGGGAACTACAAATAAAGAGAAGACAACAAAGAAGAGGAAGAGAATGGCGAAGAAGAAAAAGACAATGAAGAAGAAGAACAGAATGACGAAGAAGATGAGAATTACGTACAAGAAAAAGAGCGGAGAATAAGTAGACGAGAACAATGATGAAGAAGAAGCAGAAAAAGACGACAGATGAAAAACACAAACAAGATGACAAAGGCGAAGAGAAGAAGATGATAACGATGAAAAAGAGGGAGAAAAAATTAAGGGAGGAGTTCCAAAGTGGGGCACACGGTACAATACCAATCTGGGAATGGAGTAAGTAACAAACACTATTGTCTAGGTTACATACGTGAAGAAGATAAAGAGAAAAGACGATGAGAAATGAGACGGCGACAAAGAAGGCAAAAAAGAAACGATTATAAATATACATTGTGTCCTAAGAATCAAAACGAAAATGAAGAAGAAGACAAAAATATGGATTTGAATAATTTAATTAAATGAATTAAAACAAGACGAAGATGACAAAATCAACTAGAAACTCAACTGACGATAAATATTTATTTGGAGGATAATAATCAAATTTAAAGAGTGCAAAAGATAGTAAATACTATTCGAATAAAACAATGAAAAAAGATGAAAGATAAAAAAAGAGCGTTAAATTCTATCCAAAAAAAAATATATATATATATATATATATATATATATATAACGTGCTTTGAAGAAGAAGAAGACTGAAAGAAGAAGGAGAAGAAGAAGAAGAAGAAGGAAGAAGAAGACGAAGAAGAAGAAGAAGAAGAAGAAGAAGAAGAAGAAGAAGAAGAAGAAGATCGAAGAAGAAGAAGAAGAAGAAGAAGAAGAAGAAGAAGAAGGAAGAAGAAGAGAAGAAGAAGAAGAAGAAGAAGAAGAAGAAGAAGAAGAAGAAGAAGAAGAAGAAGAAGAAGAAGAAGAAGAAGAAGAAGAAGTAAGAAAGAAGAAGAAGAGGAGGAGGAGGAGGAGGAGAAGAAGAAGAAGAAGAAGAAGAAGAAGAAGAAGAAGAAGAAGAAGAAGAACAACAACAACAACAACAACAACAAGAACAAGAAGTAGAACAAGAAGAACAAGAACAAGAACAACAAGAACAAGAAGTAGAACAAGAAGAAGAACAAGAACAAGAAGAACAAGAACAAGAAGAACAAGAAGAACAAGAACAAGAAGAAGAAGAAGAACAAGAACAAGAAGAACAAGAACAAGAAGAAGAAGAAGAAGAAGAAGAAGAAGAAGAAGAAGAAGATGAAGAAGAAGGAAGAAGAAGAAGAAGAAGAAGAAGAAGAAGTCGAAAATAAGAATAAGAAGTTATCTTACCTGCGAAATCGAAGGTTCTCTACTAGTATTAAATATATAAGAAGAATATAGCCCATGAAGCCAGAACTTTTCTCCCCAGCTGAAAACCAATTCCCATTTGTTAGGTTTCAAACTTAATACGTTATTGTGCTAATTATCAGCTCTAACCTCTAGAAGAAGACATCACAAACCAAAATGGTCTTTTTAAAAAGAAGTTTCCCACCACAGGCTTGACGTAAAAAGAACACAAAAGATGATTAAACTTTTTTTTAAAAATGGAAAAAACCATATTTACTTTTAAAATGTCTTTGTGTATGTTTGTACGTGTGTGTGTATGTGTGTTTGTGTGTGTGTGTGTGTGTGTGTTCGCGCGTGTGTAAGTGTGTCTGTGTGTGTAGGTGTGGTGGGGAAGGTCCACAGTTGGCTAGATTAAAAGGATGCCTTTATAACGGAGATACGTATACAGATCAAAAAAAAGAAGACGAAGAAGAAGAAGAAGAAGAAGAAGAAGAAGAAAGAAGAAGAAGAAGAAGAAGAAGAAGAAGAAGAAGAAGAAGAAGAAGAAGAAGAAGAAGAAGAAGAAGAAGAAGAAGAAGAAGAAGAAGAAGAAGAAGAAGAAGAAGAAGAAGAAGAAGAAGAAGAAGAAGAAGAAGAAGAAGAAGAAGAAGAAGAAGAAGAAGAAGAAGAAGGAGATTTAAATTCACGGTGAAACCTCAATAAAAGCAGATCTGAACAGCTCTGTCTTCAGACGTTTCCTTAAAATGTCCATGGATGAGGAAGACTGTATAAAAAGACAAATTGTTCCACAAAACTGGAGCTGCAACACTAAAACTGTTATCACTAAAAGAAGATTTTACTCTTTGTAAACTCAATAAAAAAAACATCATTTGATCTTAACATTCTGCTTTGTTTGTATGATGAGGCAACAAGTTCCTGCAAATAATGGGATGAAGTACCATCAAGGCAGTTATAAGCATGACAGAGTATCCTAAAATCAACCCAATAATTAACGAGTAGCCATTGAAGTTTTTTAAGATAGGTGTTAAATGATCATGCTTTTTGACTAGGGTGGTTAACCTAGCAGCTTTATCTTGTATCTTTTGCAATCTGTCCATCATAAATTTGGGGACACCAGCCAAAAAGGCATTACAATAATCTAGTCTACTCAGAATGAAAACTGACACTAACATTTTTGTCGTCTCGTTATACAAACGATGTCTAGCTCTACCTAAATTTCTTAAATGAAGATTGCAAGTTTGAATGATCTTGGTAATGGTGATCGTGTAAACATAATCAGCTGTCTAAAAATACTCCTAAAGCTCTGACACATTTAGAAGATACATTGATGACGGACCCACAAAGACTAAACTTTTCGATTGTTATATTACTTTTAGAACCTTTTCTTTGAAAGTGGATTGCCCTGTTATGTCATCATTTAATTTGAGTTTGTTACAAGTCATCCAGTTTTTTTGACAGCTTTCAGGCAATTTTCTACTATTTCAATAATGTGTACACGATTACTCATATAAATGGGAAAATAGAGCTGTGTACCATCAGCATACATATTAATCAATATTGAAATGCATGATAAGTTTACAGAGGGGTTGGGTGTACAGGATGTACTGCGGGACTCCATATTCAAGAGCTGTCGGTTGTGAGATAATTTTGTCTTGTCGATGGTAACTAATTGTGATCTTCCAGTGAGATATGAATGAAACCATTCAATTACTTTCCCATGAAAATCAAAAACATCTTTCAGCCTTTTTATCAAGACTTCTTGATCTATGGTGTCGAACACAGCGATCAAGTCAAGCAAAATTAGAACTGTAATTTTCCTCAGGTCAAGCAAAATTAGAACTGCTTTTTCCCTCAGGTCAAGCAAAACTAGAACAGTAATTTTCCCTTCAGGTCAAGCAAAATTAGAACTGCATTTTTCCCTCAGATCACGCAAAATTAGAACTGCATTTTTCCCTCAGCCAGATATCGAACAATATCATTAAAGACATGCATCAAAGCAGTCGGTGTGCTATGTTCTTGTCGATAGGCTGACCGAAATTTAGAGAAAATAAATTTATTACTTAGAAAATTGTGAACTCGCTTGGAAACAACGTTTTCAATTACTTTTGATATCAGGGACAAATTAGAAACGGGTCTAAAAGCTCTTCATATCCTCATTATCTTAAGACTTTTTTATGGGGGGTGTTACAGTAGCCTGTTTTAAATTTGAAAGTACATCAGCAATAAATAATGAACATTGACTATAAGGGTAGTGAATGGAATGATGACAAGCATTAACTAGATGATGACAAGCATTAACTATAAGGGTAGTGAATGGAATAGATGACAAGCATTAACTATAAGGGTAGTGAATGGAATAGATGACAAGCATTAACTATAAGGGTAGTGAATGGAATAAATGACAAGCATTAAGTATAAGTATAAGGGTAGTGAATGGAATAGATGACAAGCATTAACTATAAGGGTAGTGAATGGAATAGATGACAAGCATTAACTATAAAGGTAGTGAATGGAATAGATGACAAGCATTAACTACAAGGGTAGTGAATGGAATAGATGACAAGCATTGACTATAAGGGTAGTGAATGG
The DNA here is from genome assembly GCA_037039925.1 of Doris montereyensis. NCBI lineage: Eukaryota > Metazoa > Mollusca > Gastropoda > Nudibranchia > Dorididae > Doris > Doris montereyensis. The sequence continues at coordinate 163,042 of JAXRKP010000929.1, read as the reverse complement.
AATAGATGACAAGCATTGATTATAAGGGTGGCGAATGGAATAGATGACAAGCATTGAGTATAAGGGTAGTGAATGGAATAGATGACAAGCATTGACTATAAGGGTAGTGAATGGAATAGATGAAAAGCATTAACTGGAAGTAATGATGACAAGCATTGACATTAGTGAATGGAATACATGACAAGCATTATCTACAAGGAAGTGAATGGAATACATGACAAGCATTAACTATAAGGGTAGTGAATGGAATACATGACAAGCATTGACTACAAGGGAAGTGACTGAATAGATGACAAGCATTAACTATAAGGGTGAATGGAATACATGACAAGCATTGACTACAAGGGAAGTGAATGGAATACATGACAAGCATTGACTACAAGGGAAGTGAATGGAATACATGACAGTCATTAACTATAAGGGTAGTGAATGGAATACATGACAAGCATTGACTACAAGGGAAGTGAATGAGATACATGACAAGCATTATCTACAAGGGAAGTGAATGGAATACATGACAATCATTAACTATAAGGGTAGTG
>JAXRKP010000929.1:122500-157500 GCA_037039925.1 Doris montereyensis | reverse complement strand
GACACATAAGACAGACAAACAGACAGACAGACAGACAGACAGAGGCACAGAAAGAGAGAGAGAGCGAGAGAGAGAGAGAGAGAGAGAGAGAGAGAGAGAGAGAGAGAGAGAGAGAGAGAGAGAGAGAGAGAGAGAGAGAGAGAGAGAGAGAGAGAGAGACAGACAGACAGACAGACAGACAGACAGACAGAGACGAGACAGACAGACAGACAGACAAGACAGACAAGCAGACAGATAGTGAGTTTGTTTGTTTGCTTGTTTGTTTGAAATGTACCCCACCCACCATTGCATATGCAATGATATCAGAGTGAATTTAGAGGAAACAGTAAGAAAAAAGACAAGTGAAAGAGTAAAAGGAAAAAGTAGGACCTATCAGGAGTGCCCGCCAACTGCCCACGAAAATAAAGGACGACCAACATTAGCACCCAGCAATCACCCACAAGTCAAAGAGTAAAGAAATAAGAGAGGCAGAGCCTATCACACTACTAGCAACAGCACCAACAAAATGACAACAATTGAAGACGATTTCAATGTATCTGTAACAGATTTAATAGTCAGTCTCTAAACATGGTCAGACAAGAGACAGACACCAAGAGAACTGAAGCAAAGTAAAGAAATAGAATCGTTTGATTTTCATTTACTATTGAACAATAGAAGAAACAATGTCACATCCAATTTGTACAAATATCATCATACCATTATACGGTCATTTCAAATTTAAATTCCTCTTAACTGTTTCATTGAAAATTTCCCTGCTCTCCATATATATATGCGGTGATGCCAGGGTGAATTAAGATGACACAGCAAGATGAAAGGTAAGTCAAAGAGTTAAAGGAAATGAGTAGGACCTACCAGCTGCACCTGCCTACCATTCTCCTCATGCTGGCAGTCAGGAACCATATTAAACCTTTAATTGATAGAGGGGGAAAAGAACAGTGGGATTGAGAAGGGGAAGGGGGCGGGGAAGGGGGTGAGGAAGTAAAGAATATTTAGCACAAGCTTTTTAAATCCGGAGGTGCACTCTTCCCTGTGTCTGAATCTGATACTAGTGATACAGCAGCATTGTTGTATTTAAGTACGTAACAGCAGACACATCTTTACATGTGTGTGTGTGTGATATGTCATAATAATATACTTTCTCTGTACTTAATCAAATACACTTATGGCAATGAGCAAAGAGTACATTTAATCATTTAGATACTGAATTTTTTAAAAACAAAAACAAAACTGAAGATAACTCTCTTCAGTGGGGAACTGATTACATTGACGGACCTGACCACTTTGGCGGACTTGACCACTTTGGCGGACCTGACCACATTGGCGGACCTGACCACATTGGCGGATCTGACAACATTTGTGCAGAACCGACCGCATCGATGGAGCTGCATGACCACATTGATGGAACTAGATACATATCATTAATATCAACTTGATATCTAAGTGCACATCAAGAAGTGTTGCAACACAGTTTTCAAAGCAATTGCTGAAATAAAAACAAGAACACGTTATTTCTTTAGTAGAGACAAAACTAAAGAGTGCTAAGGTCACATAATAATTCACTTTTCGTTTTTTCTTTTATACCACAGCCACCCAAAGGTAATCCAAAACAAAACTAAAAATACGTTAGAGTTACTGACACACATCATACTCATTCTGAGGAACTTTTCCACTGTTCCAACACAGAGGTGTTGGTACACACACACACACACACACACACACACTTCAACCATTTTGTGAATATCTTGGGGGGGGAGAGAGGGGGGAGGGGGCTTACCAGTGAGTCATTGTTGTGAGCTATACATACATTTGACATAGCAGAAATATCTGCTTTCAGAAACAAATGATTTGACACCTAAATTGGGACTTCATAACAACATAGTCTGTTTAACTTAAGAAATCAATTGTTCTAAAGTAGCAATCTCAACAAGATCTCACCTGCAATATGATGACGATGACATTGACAATAACCCTGGCATTGATCAAGAAGCACAGCTAGTCTAGTGACAATCAAGATAACCGTTTTGTCTTCTGGGTTGTTTTTTTGTCTCTCTTTAAAATATTCTCTCCCCAAAAACAAAACTTTGTGTCTTCTGAGGTTTTTTTTCTCTTTTATATTCTCTTCCCAAAACAAAACTGAACCAGCATTGAACTTTGACAGTGTTTCATGAAGCTAAATGTGCAGAGTATCATTCTTATTCGCACGAGAGAATCATGTCTCTCTCTCCCTTAGGGTCAACTTTAGGGATGCAAAGACAAAAAGATCCTTCAAGACCAGTATGGCCCATGGAGCCGGAGCTTATTGCAATTTTGATAGCGTGAAGCAGAACAGGTGATATTAATCACCTCCTGGACAGGACGCTAGTGTGTTGAAGATATTCACTCCCAAGCTGGTGATTGTATCCATTTGAACCTGGGTCGAGTCGGGGGGGGGGGGGGGGGGGTGGCGAGGGGGAATGCATGCTAAGTGTCAAACCCAGGGATTGCTGGCTTTCAATCCCAGAACCTCATCATAGTCCCAAGTCTGGCAACCTGAGCATTAGGCCATCGATGCCACAAAACAAAGATAAGCATATAGATCTAGGTCACATTAATAAGTAGATCTAGGCCTAAACAAATTCAGAAACATTGATGTTCTTCAGTGTCTTATTCACACATGTACATGTAGTTCAAAACTCAAAATGGTGGTTGACCCACACGTGTTAACCCTGTGTGTGCATGGATGTTGATCCTGACACTGACACATAGGCTTAGGCAGCGCGCCAAACTGATGAACAGAAGAAAAAAAAGAGATTGCTTGCCAAAAAGAGAAAGATTTGGAGAAAAAAAAACAGTGTACAGTTTGAAAATGCTTACAAAACTCAACGTGCACCACAAATACCACTTACTTCCATACGTATGACGTCAAATGTTATCTTTCCAATCATCGTCGTAACGAGTTTTTGTGTCATCAGGCCGCCCTCAAAAAGTATACAATCTCGAAGAAACAAAAGTATGTATATCCACATTTTAGCGGTAGGTTGGCACTCATTGGCGGCGGCACTGCTTAGGACACAAACACTACATTATATGATGTGGTGGCTAGGCTACATGCCCCTTGAATACAATATGAAAAAACAACCTACAAAAGCGGGGTTTTTTTTGTCAAATGAGAACCTTCTTGTTTGACTTTGAGTGAGCTTGAGCCATCAACACTGTTGTCCAATTGAAAACACAGTAAAAAGTAATGTGTAAATCAAGAACACACATTATTGTAAGGCAAACACACACACACACACACACACAGAGGGGTAATAGGGCACACACAGGAGGTCAACGGGCACGCACAGGGGTAAAACATCAAGATCAATGAATAAAAAGGTGAGACTAGAATTGTGTGACTCGTATATTTGTTTGTTTCATTGAACTTTCTCCCATCCACCATATATGTGGTGAACACAGGGTGACTTAAGACAAAACAGCAAGATGGGATATCAGTGAAAGAGTGAAAGGACAGAAGTAGGACCTGCCAGCAGCGCCCACCTGTGACTCATATGCTATGTGAGAAGAACAACAGATCAATTAATAATTGCACAGCTGCCAACCTTTTCATGTAAGAAAAAATAAAACTCTTGACTGTATGAACTGATTCTATATTACGCGACACACCATAACATTCCAGAAAACATTGATAATTCAACTGGAATTAATCCTCTTTAAAACAAAGTCCGCTGATCGCTAGCCTTTCTGGCAAAAAGCCACGGTATTTTTGCACACTCATCATGGCGTTTCCGGAGTTTCACCCCAATCTGAGTTTCTGCTGTTGATTTAGGGTTCTTTAAACAAAAATTACAACTAATAACCCTTATATTATATACATACTTTTCAAGGTAAACACAAGACTCACTTATAATTATACTAAATACATTTTGTATGTATGTTCTGGTTGGCAGCTATGTAATTGTACAAGGTCCCCTTAAAAACAATTTTCAAGTGTAGCAGTAGTAGTAATAAATATGTGACATCCATCAGCATAACATAGATTTCTAGGCATCCAGTCAAGACTAGTAATAAGTAAAATGAAGTCAAACTTGAATTGAAATCTAATCAAGTTCCTTCTAGAACTGGAAAGCTTAGAACACTTAGTAATTTTATATTAGGACATAAGATAATAATCAAAACCAAAAGTCACATTATGAGTCTAAGATTCTGTATCAAAGGAATATGTTTTAATTCTAACAACAAAAAATCAACTAAAGCTGGAAGAAAACAGTCACGGTCGTTTTCAATCTGGTTAACTCACACTAGAACTAGCTGGTCTACCACAAAGGGGCAATGGAAAACATAACACAAGGGTTTAAAAAAAAAAAAAAGTCTTACCAGGTACGCAAAAGTAGACAGTCTCAAAGATGCACCTGTTGGCAAAGCAGTTGAACTCATTGGTGGAAAATATCTTTTAAAATGTGCCCCTATAAAAAATCCAAAAAACCCAGAAGTGTTTAAAATTAAAAAGTAACATGTAAATGTAACCCAGTTTTTGATGTGTACCATCACAAGACAAGAATAGAATCTTAATATTAAAAGCAATCTGAATACAGGAAAGTCGTAAAATAACAATGCACCTTATTTGGAAAGATTGCCTGCAAATAGTGCAAAGAAAAGGGAAAGTTTGTTTAATGGAAATTTACCTCATCCACTATTTGTGGTGATCTCAGGGTCTCAGGGTGAATTAAGAGGAAACAGCAAGATGAAAGTGCAAGAGTGATGATGACGTAGAACCTACCAGTCGCACCCACCAACCAAGGAGAAGAACATGTGTTGTAAGAGCGGGAGAAGGAGATTTTAATTTTTTTCTAGGAGTCCTGGTACTGTGAGTAGCATTACTAGCATGAGCCCTGGTGAAGACCACGGGAAACATAAAAACACTGTGACTGTGAGGTGAGAAAAAAGACGTAGAGAGAATCGGACACACCTTGGAAGAGTAAGGAAAGGTTGCCTATGACTATGATGTAATGGCAGGGGAAGTTGTAAGTAAATTAGTTGCCTATGGCCTATTCCCTTCATCGGTGTACAAGTGTGTGCATTAAAAGTGCCCCCAAATATCTCCAAGAGCTGTGCACACCCTCCCAACCTAATCGTACACTTCGATCATCATCTGACACGCACTTACAGATCCCACGGACACGACTAAAAGCTGGCGAGAGAGCCTTCTCATCTTTCGCAACTACTGTATAAAACAATCTGGCCATAACATTAAGGCAATCAACAACACTAAATGCATTCAAATGAAACTTATGAATAAATCTTTTCAAAAGGCATACTATTGACTATGTGTTGTAAGTTGTCTTTTTCCATGGTCCAATTTATTGTGATGAGCCCAGAGCTTCCATTTTGTGGTGGGATATGCTGTGCACAAAACAATATTCACCATTATTATTACTATTATTAAAGGGTGCGCAGAAAAATTGATGATTGATGATGGACGTAACTGCGTTATCCATTGGGGTTAAGGATGACCAATAGAGTTTCAAAATGCTTTGATGATTCATCAATTTAAGCAGTACATGAAGACCAAGATGGAAAAACAATCATAGTCGCATATATCCATGAAACTGAGAACAGCAAATGTCTATAGTTAGAAAGTATCATGCCATGCATAATGTTGATGGTGTAATAGCCATAAAAGCTTTTAATCCAGACCTCCATAAATTCTACAAACTATTAGAACAAGTACAGAATATATCAAGGGTGGATGTGGGCACAGTCAAAGACAATAGGGGAATTATATGGTCTACAGGCGATTTCAGTTATTAGGCCTGAACATGTCAACTAAAGAAAATGTTCCTCCAATTCTCTCAATCGTGTGGAAAATCAAAAACCAGGAAAGTTTTCAATCGATTGTAGGCCAAATGTAGACTAGTGTTATTAATAGTAATAGAGATGCATGTAATAAAAAAAGAATGTTTCATTGAAAAAATGCTTCGTTTAAAGCATAAAAATACACTTCTGAGCAAAGTGGATTAAAGAACATTAGCAAATCCGCCAAAACGCTTCCAAATACATGTAGTCTTTTTTCCACTATAAGAATGCTCACTAAATCTTCTTGAAAGACGGAAGAAAAATAAATTTTTTAATTAATTTTACTTCGCTGTGTTTCTGAATTTTTACTAACTGCTTGTCCTTTCTAGATTGAGGATTTTATCAGAATCAAGAGCCAAATTCATAATAAATATCAATAACCCCAACACCTTTCTATTCACAGGTAAAAAATAATCTTTCCGAATCTTAGCCCTGCGCAAAGAAAAGCACACAGAAGTCAAGAAAGAGAAAGGGAAGACGTATTTTTTTAAAGACTTTAAATGTTTAAGATTTTTAAGATAGTCGAATCCACATAATCAAAATCAAGCAGGAACAGGCAAAAACTTTGATTTAAATGGGCATTTAGATTTACTGATGCCTTATTTTATCTATTTATAGGTGTGGGGGTTAAATATGTAAATCGAGCGCTGCAGAGCCGCTTGCATTTTATATACGGCTTATACTTATACAAGATCTGCGCCCCCTATTTATCCTTATCGATCAGACCGAATCAATGAAGAAATGTGTGATGAGTTTTAGAATGGTCTGGTCTAGATAGCTGGAATTGCCGCTTCATTGATTTCTGTCTGGCATCATGAAACACATTCTTCTATGTATATGATGTTTGTTCCATCTTGTTCCACCTGCCACTTCATTAATTCTATGGGAGTTATTGTAATTGAAATAATCGGGAATTTGGTAAAACCGTATCAACTAAAAATAAACCATTCAAACAAACTTTTTTTTTATGAATTCAAAACAAAAGAAAAAGGAGGATGAGGAGAAGAAAAAGAATCAACATTGTTAAACACAATGGTGCAGTAGTTGTTGCTCATGGCACGTCAAATAAAATAAAAAATCCCTTACTAATGACCTAAAATCTAAGGAACATAATGCGTACAAACCAATTTTTGATATTTTTTGCACTTTTATTTGCAGGCAGTCTGCACCAAGATACACCTTTCTGATAGTAATAAGTAATAGATAGAAAACATACAGAGGTAAGGCCAATATTAGCCCCCCATTTCAAATTGTATTTACACATCAAACAAATAAAGTCTACTAACACACTGACAACAAATCACTTGACACATTATCTTTAATGATAGGAATGTACTACTGCGAGAACACTTAAACTTAATGACTGCAACTGGCAAAAATCAACAAGCACACATTTAAACATAATCACAGAAAAAATGAACAAAGTCGTGCAAATATTTGCCGGGTTGAACCAGTTGCTTCAGGCGGTCAGGGAAATGTTTCTTAGAGAGGAACATGCATAAGCACATCAGTGCTTCCATCACATTTCTTTTCCTGGACTCGAAAGAGTGATTGGGGATCTGTGTATTTACATAATCCAAAGGTGTAACAATAGATCTTTCCTTACTACTACACCCACCACACGACAGGAAATGTTGTATCTTCCTTTCTGATTTTCTCTCCCAGTCCAAAGCGAAAATATAACTCATGTTATGTAAGGTCACAAACCATCAAAACAAAATACTGTTAGTGTTTATGGGAATTGACAAACATCTGTAATACAATCACCTCATTTATAGGGGGCATCTATATGGACCTAGAAATAAATTCAACTACACATGAATTGTTGAGCACAAGGCACTGCGTATACGATGTTTCTTCTTTCTATCCTTTCTCGCATTCTATTTGCAGTTTTTTCTCAATAAAGCATCACAATTTCCTTTAATTCAGCGACAATGTTTTGGGGTGGAATTATGTGCGCGGCATGTGTGTGTGTGTGTGATGATGAGGGTGGGGGGGGGGGGTAGTTTTTCTGGTATTTTGCTTTTCTTTCTGTTTTTTTATTTCTTGGGATTTTCTTCTTCATAACTAAGTAAATATCACATGGGCACAGTATGGCACTCTTTTGCCAGCGCCTTCCAACACCTAAACATGAAATATGACACGGGAAAAATCTGCTCCTCTCAAAGCGTTTTTCGTGTGTGGCATCAATCCTTGACTCAACAAACCACACAGAGCGGATCACAAATAAGTGAACATCTCAGTGTCAGATGATGCGCTCATTACTCGCTAGGCATAAATAAACTTTATAAACAAACTAATATTTAGTGAACCTCATAAAATTATTGCAAAAATAGTTCTCTGAGCAAATGCAAAGTAAGCATAAAAAAAAATCCACAATAACACACATTTTGACTTTTAATATGATGATCATTGCAATGATTATAGGGGCGAGATTGTATATTTAGTCATGATGACGAATGCGGTTTGTTTGTAGTTTTTGTTGGGTTTCTTTACCTAATATATTATAATCTGTAACAATAGCCATTGTGAAAAATTGACAGACCTTCTGCAAAGTTTAAATTCCTTCATAAAAATGCATGTAAAAAATGTGGCCCCCTGCAACATGACAACGGTTCACTCCCTACCCTAGCTTGAAACTAGTACGGCCAACAGACCAGCAAAGGATGCTCTTTCAGTTTCAATATAAAAAACATGAAAGGATGAATCCAAAAGTAAATTTATGGAAGAGAATTTCTTTAATCTAAACAGAAACACAAACACCCCCCCAAAAAAAAGGTAATGATAGTTACTAAATAACTTGACAATAAACTTGGTCCTAAATAAGTCAGCAATTTTAAAAGGGGGTGGAGGGTGGTCCTCCATGATCTTCTCTTTTTAGTTAACCACTCATTTATCTACAAGTCTATAGGGAGAGAAAAAACGAGCCTTGTCATTTCATTCCCTTAATATCACCATGAACATCAACAGCTCCCTAAAGTCTTTTTAAAGTTTTGATTGAGCTCATAAACAATGTATTTGAATTTGTCATCCAAAAATTTGATTTTCCAATTTTGCACTGTCTACAACTCCGCAATGACCACAGGTTACATGTATATCATAATTGATATAGCTTCCTCTTGTGCCTCCTTTTCTTCTTTTTTGTCTTTTTTTCTTTTGCCAAGAAACAAGATTAAACTAAACAGCAATTGATGACAAAAATGTATTAAAAGTATCCACTGGCAGTGCTGATGAAGACCGTAACATGCCGCTACAATGGACAACCTGCACTTCCTCATTACAAAATGAAAGTTTAAAAAATAGAACCAAACAAAGCGCCCAAACTCATGTTTCTCATATTCATATCGTGATTAAATGCTCTCCTTTAAAAAAAAGAAAATGACAAAGAAACTGTGCAACGAAATAATGAGAAATAATAGGAGCGTTGACCAACAAAAATTCATGTACAAGTACAAGCACTGTCTTCAATCAATATGGCCATCAGATGAACAGGAAATGAAAGCATAAATGATCAAGTTTAAAATTATTTTGAAATATGAAGCAACAAAGACATTCAACGCCATGTGAATCTAAGCAAATAAAAATCATCAAACATCAAACACCAAGTAAAAAAACAGAACACGGTTGAAGGCTTTGCAACTTAATGTGTCAGAAATGCTGAAGACTGAGCAATTCCTTTCAGAATAGACACAGAAATGCTGAACACTGAGCAATTCCTTTCAGAATAGACAGACTTTCCACCAAAAATATTTGTTTTTTACGCCATACACAAGCGACTGCTACCTTTTCCTCTATATAAAACACCAAAGGGTTAAACTTAAACCTAACGCAGAAGGTCCAATCTGTTTTCTTTGGTGGTAAAGTAAAGTCCCTTCAAAACCCTTACAGCCATTAGAGTCAGAGCCTATCCTAGTTTCTATAGCATAAAGCGAAATAGATGGACAAATTCTCCTCCTGAACAGTACTCTAGACGCGCAGGTTTTCACTCCCAAGCTGCTGTTGGTACCCATTGACACCGGGGTCGAGTAGGAAAGTGTGTCAAATGTCTTTCCCAAGAAACCCAACATTGGACCTAGCATTGCTACGATTCAAACCCAGGACCTCTTGATCCCAAGTCCTAAACTAGGCCACTGACGCCACTTTCTTTCTTCTTTGGTAGAATTTTGTCATTTATCATTTTTTACTTGTCCTCTAGTTTCTCACTCTCTGCCTGATACTTATCTTAACCATCCTCTTCTCTTTGTATTGAACCTCAAAATGTTTTATTTTATGAACACAATGTGTATCCTCAACAGGAATGATTCATACCATCGAAATAGCACATCTCACATCATAGTTGAACAGTGCATCTCACGTCAGCTGACATAGTGAACAAATACAGTGAGTATGAAGCATTTTTCTCATTACTGTAGGCCTTCCAAATAAACATCTAGGATAACATCTTCAGGACATAGCCCGTCAAAAGACATTTTGAATAAATATGGTCTTCATCTGGGCAAGAAAATCTTATATGATGAAAGGAAACATCACCATACACTCACCATACACCCTCAATCCCTCAGAAATTTCATATTCATACTCGTGTCACACACACATAATATATTTAATCTTTATCCATCCACCATGACTAATAGAGCATTCACAATATTCTAATCAAGAAACACACATGGTCCGTACTCAGTCTCACAATAGCAGGTGATTCAACTACACCATTACCTCACACAAGAGATTAATCACATGAAAACAGATTTAAATACATGAACTGATGTCCACAACGTCGGTGTTTATCACACGCTTGACCTCTAGACTTCACTTGCTTCCAGTCTTGCTTGAAAGCTTCTTAGCGGACTTGGATTTCTTGCCTTTAATGATTCTAGGTTTATTCTTGATAACACCGACTTTTTTAGATGACTGTGAAAGAAGAAAACGTTAAGAATGAGCCTCAAATTACTCAAATCAAATAACAAATGATCTACGACAAAGTACAATAATAAAACAGAAGGAGAAAGACAGAACAAAGCAAAAAGACAATGGAGGCTCATTTCATTGCAATTTACCTCATACAACACATCGTTGGTGTCCAACTCTGAATGTGCAAGTGCCAAAATTAGGTCGTGCCCAATGTTTGTACCAAAATAAAGGTCATACGCTATACAATGTACTCAGGAAAGCCATTTTTTTTTAAACGAAAAAGAAAACTTGATTGGTCCAAATCAGCGTGCGACCTTATCACACGTGACAGCGTTTTTGTCTTTCCTAAGTGCTCAATCCATGCTTACACCAGGATTCCATGAAACAATTGTAAAAAAACAAAGATAAAACAAAAGCCACATGCACCTTTTTTTAGAGATGTCAGGATGGTTGTTGTCTTAATCACCCACATGGTGCTTACGCAGACACACTTTTCAAACTCTATATGAAGAGATATCCAAGAAAAGCCCTCTTTTAAATATTCTTTTCTTTCCTCCCCACAAATGACATGTCTTTCTGCATGTAGTGATGATATGGAGCAATTTTGGTAACAAAACACAATGACAATTTGCAGCAAAACAATAATGAACTGCATAAAATTGGTCCAAAAAAAACGATTGGCATAAGAGGTAAATAACTTTCGTCATCTTACCCTTTTAGATTTGCGACGGGATCGCTTGGCAGGCTTGTGAGGCTTTTTCACTTCTTCCCTGTTCTCTAAATCTTTGACACGATAGATTCTCACCAGCCAATGTTCTGTAGAAAGAGATTATAAAGTTATGGCTTATTACTGAGATGCCAGACAAACCAAAAAATAAGGCATTTCTCATCCTTTACCCATTTCTATCGCCCCACTCCATTTATTCCTTTGTCCCTTTCTATTTCTTTCTATCCTTTGTCCCTTTCTATCATTTACATCCTTTGTCCCTTTCTATCATTTACCCCTTTCTATCCTTTGTCCCTCCATTTACTTTCTATCCTTTGTCTATCTTTTACCCTTTCTATCATTTACCCCTATTCTTTCTATCCTTTGTCCCTTTCTATCATTTACCCCTTCCCTTTGTCCTCTTTCTTTCCCCTTTGCCCCTTTCTATCCTTTGTCCCTTTCTATCATTTACTTTTCTATCCTTTGTCCCTTTCTATCATTTACCCCTTTCTATTTTGTCCTTTCTTTTTACTTTCTATCCTTTGTCCCTTTCTATCATTTACCCCTTTCTATCCTTTGTCCCTTTCTATCCTTTGCCTTTCTTTCTTTCCTTTGTCCCTTTCTATCTTTCCCCTTTTTCCTTTGTCCCTTTCTATCCCCCTTTCTATCCTTTGTCCCTTTCTATCATTTACCCCTTTTTGTCCCTTTCTATCATTTACCCCTTTTCTATCCTTTGTCCCTTTCTATCATTTACCCCTTTCTATCCTATCATTTACCCCCTTTGTCCCTTCTATCATTTACTTTCTTTCCTTTGTCCCTTTCTATCATTTACCCCTTTCTATCCTTTGTCCCTCTTTCTTTACCCCTTTCTATCCTTTGTCCCTTTCTATCATTTACCCCTATCCTTTGTCCCTATCATTTACCCCTTTCTATCCTTTGTCCCTTTCTATCATTTTTCTTTCCTTTGCCCCTTTCTTTCTATCCTTTTCTTTCCTTTGCCCCTTTCTATCATTTTGCCCCTTTCTTTCCTTTGCCCCTTTCTATCCTTTGCCCCTTTCTATCCTTTGCCCCTTTCTTTCCTTTGCCCCTTTCTAACATTTACCCCTTTCTATCCTTTGTCCCTTTCTTTTTACTTTCTATCATTTACCCCTTTCTTTCCTTTGCCCCTTTCTATCATTTACCTCTTTCTATCCTTTGCCCCTTTCTATCATTTACCCCTTTCTATCATTTACCCCTTTCTCCTATCTATCATTTGCCCCTTTCTATCATCCCCTTTCTATCATTTACCTTTCTATTTGTCCCTTTCTATCCTTTACCCCTTTCTATCATTTGCCCTTTGCCCCTTCTATCATTTGCCCCTTTCTATCATTTGCCCTTTCTATCATTTACCCCTTCCTTTGCCCCTTTCTATCATTTACCCCTTTCTATCATTTGCCCTTTCTATCATTTGCCCCTTTCTATCATTTACCCCTTTCTATCATTTGCCCCTTTCTATCCTTTGCCCCTATCATTTGCCCTTTCTATCATTTGCCCCTTTCTATCCTTTGCCCCTTTCTATCCTTTGCCCCTTTCTCTCCTTTGCCCCTTTCTATCCTTTGCCCCTTTCTCTCCTTTGCCCCTTTCTATCCTCCTTAAGTTACAATACCTGCAGGAAAGGTAAAAATACATGAGATGATACACAAAAAAGACACCAGCGATGTAAGACAAAGATTTAGGCATGAAACTTCTTTGTAATGATTGTAGCCTGAAGTTCCTAATAAGCACAAATCTTTATTGAAATATGAAAATTTCCTTCGTTTTTTTCCCCTAAGCTACCATGCCCTAATCGCAAGACATCTGACCTAGTCTACTTTAAACAGTCCTGAAAATGAAAATTTCTACATTCATGTGATTAATTCACTTTGTTTACATGTTCAATCCTACAATTTTTTCACGGTCTAAGGCACTTAAGCAATGCAGCAGGGTGACAAATAGATGTATAAAAAAAAAAAAACAAATCACCAATAAACATATATAAAAGTTTAATTTAAAACACAGCAAAAAAAAACAAAATCCAGTAGAGAATCAATCACCTGTGGTATATGCCTCTTCAACATGAGTTAAGTCAAAATTCTTGTTTCCAATTTCAACGCCTCGGGTGCGATCAAAACCAGCAGGACTCCTGAAGTCAAGCTGATGGAAAGAAGGAAAGAATTTTTTTAACAACACAAAAGTCATTAGAGATGTTAAAAGCCATGGCTGACAGGAGCTTTGTTTCATTAAAATTCACCCCACTAATTTAGAGGAAATTTCATTGAAACTTACCATATCCACCATTGGAGTGATCTCAGGGTGAATTAAGAGGAAACCTCAAGATGAAAGATGAGTGAATGAAGGAGAGGAAAGAAATAGGACCTACCAACAACGCCCGCCAACCGCTCGCTTAAAGGAAACAGCAAGATAACCTACAAGTAACAGAAGGAAAGGAAAGGAAAGAAGTAGGACCTACCAACAGTGTCCATCAACTGCCCTCACTGTCGGTGGCCAAAGGAGTCAGGAGAAGGAGTGGTAAAGGAGGGACAGGACAACAGCTGGCATGATTTCTCCAGTCTTTCAATTTCAAAGAAAAGAATTGTTTCATTGAAATTTACCCCCATCCACCATGTGCGGTGATCTAAGAGCGAATTCAGCAGAGACAGCAAGACGAAAAAGCCTGTGATAGAGTGAAAGCAAAGAAAATGGATCTACCAGTAGCGCCAGCCAAACGCCCACAATTTCAAGGAACATTGTTTTAGCAAGCCTATTCATTTTCAACAATCTCTATGGTCAACTTTAACTTCTCATCACAAAACTTAAATAGTTTCTCTTGACAGTCATTTTAGGAGTTCTTAACAAAACAGTGGATACAGTTAGTGAACGCTCTTAATTTGCTCATAGACTTGGATTGGGGAGGGGAGATTTGTATCTAATCATTATGATGTCTTTAATAATTCAGGGCTGGGCATTGGCTGAGGCAAGAGAGTGCTAGGGATGCTAAAGATTTCCCTTCCAGCTCAAGACAGCACTATTTAATAATAAGACAAAGGAACAAGAGGAAAATGGATGAGGAAAAGGGTTCATGGAAAATGATGGAAAACAAATAAACCATGACTCTTTCTTTTATTGGAATTCATCCAATCATGATGAAAGATGTAAAAAGAAAAAAACCCAGAAAGCTAACAAGTAGGGCCTTCCAGCAAGGCCTGCCAACCACCTACAAAACCTATGACGCTTTCATTTATTACATCAATTGACTCATTGAACAATTGACATTGTGTTACATGTTTTTCTTTCTCATCAAACTTTTCCTCGAGCTCCAAAGGGAGCCATGATATATTTAACCCTTTCCTGCCTTAGGGCCCTCCACAATTCTAGTCTGTGTGCCTACGCCCTCACCTCACTTTCTATTCAGTCTGAGTGTCTAAGCAAAGGGGCGCAACTTTGATGAAAACGCAAAACTGTCTCAGTTGAAATTAATTTTAGACTTAAACATCTTTCAATTTCAAGGAAGAAATTATATTAAACTAGGAAAAAAAACAAGTTTTCAGAAAATATTCACTTTTATATAGCTATTATGAGCCTTTAATTGTCAGTAACTTTCATGAGTAGGTAGGTAAATTCTTGAAAATAATAGTGTCGCTTTGTTCACAATCGCCATAAGTCAAAAGCGAAAACAGATAAAAAATATGCGGGTTTTTTTCACAAAAGAGCAGGAAATCTCACAGATCACGAGATTGTCGATTGAAGTCTCGCACACTACGAGATTTTGTTATGTGAATACAAAGACGAAGAGTAAGTGAGGGACACATAAGGGCGCTTTAGGCATCGAGGCTGATGTTGCATTCGATCACAATAGGTATCGAGGCTGATGTCGCAGTAAGCATCGAGGCTGTTGTCGCAATCGGTCGCAGTAGGCAGGAAAGGGTTAAAAAGAAAAAGTGCATGATACATTCCTTCAAGTCCAATAAGGCGCAGATAGCCGAGGCTCATCCTGATTTCTATAGCGTGAAGTGGAACAGGACGTTAGTCTGACGCAGGTTTTTATTTCCAAGCTAGTGCTTGTACCCATTTGCACCTGGGTTGAGAGGGAAATGCGTGTTAAGCGCCTTTTGAAGGAACACAATGTCGAGCCTACCTCTGCCTACTCAGCGATCGCCGCCACATGATACAAATAGACAATTGAATCAAAGCAAAAGGATAAGGCATTGCTAGCATTTACGGGATAACATGTCAGACATGCCCACCTGCATCTGGCCAAATCTGTAGTAGGACAACTTGTACATCAGGCAGTTCAACAAGGTCTTGGAGCCAGCTGCATCCACTCTAAATTCGCCTTGAGGTGTGAAATAATCTGATTCCTGTACACAAGGGGACATTGAAAAGAACATGGATGATAAATAAAGATTTAATCAGATGTTTCATAAATTAACGTTGACATGAAGTTGACATGACTAGAAAACTAATGATTAACCTTGATGATACAATTAATGCCAGTTAAAAGGCATATCTACACTTTTAACCGTAACACTGCTAGCGTGCATTATGGGTCCTTCGTGACTACATCACAAACAACACACTTTATATTATGTAAGTTACCACTTTATTTGCATGGAATGTTCCCCTGAGAACCAGCCGAATCAACCAAAAAAGTGTGTGATGTTGAAATTTGGCTATCAGAAAAAGTTGTCAGATAAGTCATGTGAACATGGTGCTCACTTTGAGAGGATTGCCTTAAGTGCATACTTTTATTCTTTTTGTATATTTGTAACTTGTTCTTTGAAATAAAACATCAAAATTTCAAAAAGAAATTAGAAAGACATAGGAATGAATAGAAAGAGATTGTTGTTAGAGAAGATTTCAAAATGTCAGCTATAAAAAGAAAAGGAATGCATAAAACTGGTCAACTGACAACTGTTCCTTCTCTGTTAAATGAGTGCGGTACTTTTTTTCATAAATAAATTCAAAATCTATGAAGCAATGCTTAATTGTTAACTTGTAACCTACCTTGATGTCTTTGGGATGTTCTCCCTCGGCAATTCGCACCATCCACAAAAATTTGTTGATATCATCACCAGAATAGCCTATAACACCACCAAAAATGACCAGGACATAATTGACATCTAGAGATCGTATTATTTCATAAGCCGCGTCTCATTTGATGACATGGCCTTTCCGACCTGTGACAAAGAATAAGAAAACAACAATATTAATAGGCTGATGCGTAATCTCAGTCAAAAGCACAAACCAAGGGACTAAAATGTGTCTCAGAAATTAAAGAATAACAATAAGAATAGTAAGGCAAGAGAGAAATTTAATTTCTTGGATAAGCGTGTGTATATAAGACAGACGTAGTGTCGATTTCTTAATATAAAATGATGAATTTTTACCCCTGGGTTCACCCAGTGAGCAATCACAAATTTAGGAGATGCTAAGAGATTTTCAGAATTCCATGAACATCAACGCCACCCTTTTTTCTAATTCAACAATTACGTTCAAGTTCACAAATCCAAAACATTATTTGGACACTGAAATATTACCGTGCTTTTAAACTTTTTGATTTAATGAAAGTTTAGATGAAGAAACACGAAATCAACATCAATGTCTAATCAGCCAAGGGAATGTTAAGCTGAGACGGTGATCATAACGTTGACATTTTTTGTTTCTAGGAGGAAAAAAATGTTTTAATGAGATTTTAGGATATATTTTTTCTTTCTAGGAGCCTCTAGTAGGAGTTTCTAGAGTGCTACAACCCCTGACTTAACTTCAAGGAGACTCCATAAAATATTAGCTTTGTAGAGTGAAACATGCCTATCTATGGTTAAAATACAAAAACAATGATCATTTGAAAGAATCCAAAGGTAACTTGACTCTAACCCAGTTGTCCAGTAGCTCACTTTTTTTTTAACAGCCAATGCCAATCTGTAGAACAGGTTGTCCAGCAAGAAGTCAACTGAAAATTTCCTACCTCAACTGAAAACATCCTACCTAGGAAATGAAACACTCTCCCGACGCCAGAAACGGAGAACAGCCAGCATGAATATTTCCAATTTCAATGCATTATTATAAATTGTCAATTGAAATCATAAATGAATGACTTTCTAGTGCATCTCAATGAAATGAAAAGTGATCACACATTTCTTTAAGGTTTCTCTTTGGAGTAATAATATTTCAGCATTTTTCTACAGGGTCCCATCCCCACACATTTCTGAAAAAGAAAATAACTCTGATAGCTGATAGTAGTGATAGATTTACCCCTATCATTTCACAAAACATGCCCAGTGCAAAAATGATTTTTTGGGGGATTTTTTATCTCCTTTCAAAAAAGAAGTCAAACATAAGAGTGACAATATCATAGCACAAATACTTACTCAGTCTACCGAGAAGAAAATGAGGTTTGGAAGGCTTTTTTAGAACTTGAACTCTGCCAATCATAAATCTTCCTCTCTACTTTTAGCCACCATCATCCCCCTCCCCTCCCCCTATCAAGTCTCTCTCTTTCTTTCTCAGGATCAAAAACTTAAAACTAGATCTAGATCCCCCTCCCTAGTAAAAAATTTCCATTATATTCGCAAACGCCCCATCCCCTCTTTCTTTCTTCTTCAATAAAACCGGAATCTAGATCTAGAGTTAAATCTAGTATAGTACATGATTGCCTTCTTCCCGGTTCTACACTTTCCCACCCATGTCTACTCTGTAGCGGAAAACATATTCGTTATTTCTCTCTTTCTTTTTCGATACCGTATGTCAGACTCAGTCGCTCTTGTTTTGCTATCATATGTTTTCATATTGACTTTCTTCACACTGTCCCCTCCCCCACCTCCATTCTGCTATCAGGCCGTGCGTGCATGCTATCCTTCCATCATCCAACCTCCTCTATTCTTACTTAACACTTGCATTTGCCTTTCGGTCATCTGTAAACTCCCGACTCTCCATATATACTCTCTCTCTCTAATACTAATATACACCTACGCAATTTGCATTAAACACACACAAACATTCTCTATCTAGCCTTCTAACACACACACGTGCGCGATAGGACTTAAAATATGCACATTGCCCTCTGTGTCTCTCCCTTTGATACAATCCATACAACAACGTGCGCATTCGACTTTTTAACATACACAGCATTCTTAATCTCTACAGACTAAAAGTTAAATTGAAGAAAGGAGGCTGGGCCGTAGATATGCAGTTCATAGTATTGGTAAGGCGTTAAAACTAAAGAAAGTATTGAAAACTTTGTGTCGATTTTCCAATACTAATTCCCCAGTCAAACTTTATAATTTTAAAGAAAGTATTGGAATCGTTTAGTTTCAACATGAAAGAATCGTCAGACAATAAAGCATGCATGAACGGAAATGGATGACAAAATGATCATTCATCGTCCACAAACTTATTCGCATTTTCTTATTTCGCGGTGCCGATAATTGTTCATGTCTACATCGATTTCCCTGATTATCTCTCATGTTCGTCCACAATATATCCTTTCCCCTGGTATTTTCTCAACTGGGAAATATTTCTTTCGTTTTCAACGATTTCCCGATGCATGAGAATTGATTTTACTACCTGAGCCCCATTTCCTACTTGTTTTCCTACCCAAGACATCAATTTCCGACCATTGCCGACTTTTCCGACCTGAGTAAGAAAAATCCGACATATTTGCGACCTTGCTGGACACCTTGGTAGAACCTATAGGTTCTCGTTATCGTTTGTTTTGTTTCTTTTTTTAACTGATCTAATATTTCATACAAAGTGTTATGGATTGAGAGTTTTCAGTCGCAATAATAGTGGTAAGTAAGAGACCTGAGCAAGGAGTAAATTGAAGATAGTGAAAGAGGATTTTGCAAATTAATTTAATATTTTCTTCAGCTAATTTAGACATGAGTGAGCACAATGGTAGTGGTTAAAATTGTCTATATCAACATATATCAAATAATTTTTTTAAACATGTTCAGGCCCCCCCACCCCAGCCGGGCACTGCCACTAATTTTTGTAAAATAAATAGTATTAATAGGAGTTATGAATAATATTAAGAAATGTAGGTACCTACAACACTGAAACTGATATTATAGATAGCCTAAAAATCTGTCTACTAGATAGCTGGAAAGTGTCATCCCTGGGCACATCCTCTGAAAAAAAGACTCCAGCAAAGACGAGAAAAGATAGAGAATGTTCGGTCATAACCTATATCTTGCCAAGGGGGACAGGCAATGATGATGGCATAATATAGTCTTACGTTCATATTTCTAAAGAACTCACCAATGCTATGTGACTGTTATTCCAAGTATTGTTGTCCACTAAAGTCGTTCGATTCCCCATGCCCGCTATCTGATACCCATAATCCCACCAGGACATTACCCTGGCCTGGTCGTCTGTGTTTTGCCTCAGCCAGTAATACGCTTCGCGAAAATCGTCTAGAATGGTACGGCTCCTTGAAAGTTGATGAAAAATACATGGGATATAATTAAAATCTCATATCAATTATCTCTGTAGAGACTACAATATACAAAACAAAACCACAAAACATATTATGGATAAAAATCAAACAATAAAATTTGACTTTCTTCACCAAAATATTCATCGTATTTACAAATAAATTTGCAGATATTCATTCTTTATATTCCTCCATTAAAAAATTCATTGTTAAAGTTTTTTCTGTCTTTTTGTCTGTGTACACATGTATGTCAATCATACGACTGATTCACACATGAAATAGGCAGCAACGAAGTGTGAATAAAATTGGAAAAAGAAAAAAGTAGGAAAACATGTCTGATGATGAAAAAGTTTCTCCAGTTTTTTTAAATAATAGACACATATTTCAATGTCATTCAATCATTTATGTGACATCAGTGTCCTCCTTTCATCTCCCCTTCGTTAGATTTGGAAAAAATGACAATTTGATCATTATCTATATCACAGAGGGGAACCATTATAATAAAATCTAATAAGCATATATACTACCACTACTACTACTACTACTACTACAGAAGAGTGCCTTACCCTCCTTGGCCATAGGACGCCAAGACTATGCTAGGACTGGAGTAAGCACTGGATGTGACCCAGGTACAGTGAACAGCAAACAGCATCAGCATCATGAGTAGTGCCACAACGATAATGCTCTTTACATTAATGCCAAGGCCTTCCTCGTCCTTCGGCTTGTCATCTCGCAACTTCTTTTTTGTTGCCAACCTGTGAAAAAGAGGATGGAATCATAATTTGCAATCTTAGAAGAGGCAGAAGAGAATACCTGCCTGTATTTCATTCTGAAACAAGATAAAAATATAGAAAAGGAATATGCCTCGATGAACAAATAAATAACACACTTATGACACTAAACTTAAAAAACAAAGCTAAGAAGCAATCTCCAAAGAAAGCCAGTCACAGCAAAGTGCATAAAACAATCAATACAATAACACGGTCCAATACAACAACACCATCCGAAGATGATCAAAAAATGGCGTGAAAGCAATTTCTAGAGGCCTAATGCGTTACACACCTTGTCATAGAGACGGTCGTTCTTCTTTTCCCGTTTTCATCCACGTTCTTTTGCACCTGTTTCGGTGAATCATCTTTCAGGTAAACATCAAATGTCTTTGAGAAAGCTATGGCAGCCAGGACACAAACCACCGGCGTCAAAGTCAACATCAGGCGCACCATCACACCAGCAAAATAGCTAGCAAATATGGCATACAGTACAACTGTATGTGGGTGGTGGGGGGAGGAGTGAATAGAAATTATTAAAGATTTTCCCAAGACTTCCTGATTTATTACGTTCTCAAACAGTTGTTCGTGTCAAATGAATGTTCCTATGTTACATATATATATATGTATATATATAACCAACAGAAATAGAAATAATACTGAGGATAACAATAATAATACAATAATAATACTAAATAATAATTATGATGATAATGATAAAACTAATTATACGATGATGATAGTACTAACAGCAATTATAATGATGGTGTGATAATATTAACAGTAATTATAATGATGATGATGATGACGAAGACAAAATGTTTAAGCATTTAAAAGATATCTTTACTCTCATGTTCTAATGGCAAGAGATAAGAATAAATGCCCTTAATTTCCTTACCAAAGACTCTTTCATCATTGATACTCTTGATACAATACCACACCCCAACCGGAAAGGCACAGACGAGAATGTGTAGATCAAAGAAAAATGAAACCCAAGTGGTTGGCTGATGTTCTGATACAGACGCAATGATTGGGATGTGAATCTTAGCGTAGCCAGTGTCCCATAATGAATAAAAACGGCCACTCCATGGAGCAATGTAGCCTGGAAGGAAAATGAAATCTTTCTTAATAATCCTTTCAAATCATGATTCTTTAAACCTGAACAGTAGGACAAAACAAACAACTATGGCTTC
Source organism: Doris montereyensis (assembly GCA_037039925.1). Taxonomy (NCBI): domain Eukaryota; kingdom Metazoa; phylum Mollusca; class Gastropoda; order Nudibranchia; family Dorididae; genus Doris; species Doris montereyensis. Next base: position 135,639 of record JAXRKP010000929.1, on the reverse strand, counting down.
AATGAGATATCACAGGGATGCCACCAGGTGAATTTCAAAAAGCCTGAAAAGATGCGTGGAAACGCATATTTTATTCGAATCGACATTTAGTAAATGGTATATATTATTTAGTATTACATAATTACTATTGAGAGCACATCCTTTCCAACTTCAAACCTTCGAGAGCTTTAAAGTCTTTGTTGAGTTCCTGTGCAAGTGACACAATTTTAGGCGCAAAAGAAAGAGGTAGGGAATGCTGTGCTATGAAAGCTATGATCATGGCTTCTTGGTGTGACTGTCTATCAGCTATACTGACAATTCGCGGTTGAGTGGGATTAAGGTAGATCTAGTAGTAGGATCTAAAACAATTGGCCTGATAGAATCCTTCACATTTTCAGGTGTACCTTATGGAAGAGAATCCTTTTCACCATCACAATCCTCAATTTGTTTCCATCTTTGAAACATTGCTGCTAGCGCTGGTTGGGTCGCCTTTTCCGACAATTTTTCTTTGTGTTTTCTAACATGATTTGGCCATTTAACGTGATTCGTAAGAGTAAGAGTCTTCTTTCCGCTGCTTCCATAATTAAATCTATCCTCACACACTATACAGTACACAAAGCCTGCTCCTTCAATTTCCTGAAACAATGCGAGAAATAACCTCCATCCAGAATTTTTTTTTTGCAGCCACTCCCATTTGAATCATTTTTTTACACTTTTCTCTAAATCCTTAATACATTCACCTCTTTTTTCACGAAATCTTCCTCACGCGGCTTCATCTTGCTTTCTTCATTTTAAATTAGAATCTACTTGGACTTCACACTACAGGTTTAAATTCAGTACTGAAAGGAAGTAAACAGGTCAACGCCAGCGTGCGCAAAGAAATGTTTGGGTTCCCGGTCAACCGGCCGACGGTGGCACCAAAAAGTTTAGCTCGCGTTTTGGTTCGCGCAAGTCGGGGAAAACGATGAAGCGGAAAGCGACAAAGCCAGAAAGCGGGTCGACGAAAACAACAGAGCCGGAATATCCGGCTGAGAATGTGCTGGTGGCGAAAAAATCGGCTTTCCGACTACAGCCGGAAAAGTGGCATCCCTGATATCATAATACAAAAACTTCCTGCAAACAAGAAACCCACACCCTAAAATCTACATCCATTTCGCAGCAATATATTTTGCCTCTACTGATTTTAACATCTTGTAATTATTTGACTTAAGTATTGATAACGTGAACTACAGAAATCACCGCCAAAATACATCTTGCTCGCCCGTTCCCTCTCTGACTTGAGCATCGACTAGCATCACTCATCACCAGCCAGACTTCTTCAACAAAATGCACAATTTTTGTGTGTGATGAAACTAACTATTGATAAAAGGTGGTAAAATCTCACAGAAAAAGATCATTACCTGCCCATGTCAGCCCAACTACACCTACGAAGACAACAGCAGCTGCTCCAGTTACAGCCGCAATGAAAAAATATCTGAACTCAGCTTTTGTCAGGAAGTTCTGGATGTACTTCAAAAAGGCATAGGCATTAATTAGGGCAAAAACACCTGTAAAGAGATGAAAGATAAGACAATGTCAGGTTCATAATTTTCAAACAGCAATCTACAAACTTTCTTTCAACAAACTTCAAAAAATATATTTTCAAACAATGATCTAGAAATATATTTGGAAACCGCAATGTACAAAATGACTTTCAAATAGCAATTTATCAATTACTTTCAAACAATAATTTATAAATTTGTTTTCAAACAACAACCATCTCAATTTCAAAGAAAAAATGTACATTCTTATATTCAAACAGTAATCAACAAATTTCTTTTACAAAAAAAAAAAAAATACAAACATTTTAAACAACAATCTACAACACAAGCTTATTTTCAGAGACCAATACACAAATTTCTTCTTCACAACCTTTAATTATCCTTACAAAAAATCTGAAAAATTATTTACAAACAAACTTTTAAAGTTATTTTCGAATATCCATCAACTCATACAGAGATTTACAAAAAAAACTCAAACAGCAATCTACAAAGCTATAGTTTTATACATGTTTCAACGCATAACATTAATTATACAATATAATAAAAATGTTTCTGGATTTGTTTTTCCATAGATGGAACAGTGAACTCTTCTTTCAAAACTAAAACTGATATGAAGCTTGATGTTATTTTTAACTGTTACTTTCAGATGATGACCGTACAATTACACTCATGCAAATGGCAGCATGCTAGATTTTCACATAATAAACTTCTATCTTTAAACAAAGGGGACAATGCGCAAATTGATTTGACTAGGGTAAACAGAAAATGAAAGTTGGGAAGCCGTATTTGACCAGAAGAGGAGAGAGATTAAAACGTAGAAAAGGTGGGCTGATGCTGAAATGTTTTTGTTGTGGGGGGATATTTGCACAACGCAAAAGCAGTGAGTCTTGGGTGCTGCAAAGGAGAGTAAAGAAATAAACCTGACAAGATGAAGATGAGCAAATAACACATAAGGACATGGAAGCGGGGTCAAAATGGTTGGTTTGTTTCAATGAAATTTACCAGGTCCACTATATGCTGTGTTCTCAGCGTCAATTAGGAGGAAACTGCAAGATGAAAGACATTTGAAAGATTGAAAGGAAAGAAATAGGACCTATTGGTAGCACCCCCAACTGTCCACGAGACTAAAGAGGTGAGACAGATTGTTTCGAGGAATGTAAGGAAAAAGAAACCTATTAGCATAGAAAAAAACACAGGAAAACATGAGAAAAGAACGGTTCTATAAAGACAATGAGCGATGATTAATATCTACTAGTACTATATCAATTACAAAATGGCATGATGTAAAGAAGCATCATGCTACTAAAACAACTTTTATACATATATGGCATATAATATTACCTGCAGCAGCCATATGTTCACTAGTGCGGATTGGCTGAAAGCCCACAAAAGGAATTTGCATGGACAAGATGAGGCCTACTATGTAGAATACAGTGTAGGCTGTGGAAATAAACATTAAATTTTTACAAATTATAATATGGCTTAATGTATGAGGACCATTAACACAATCCTTCACTTAACATCTATAGCCATTCACTCACGTTTGCAAACAACAAAATGCACTATATATCTTAAAAATATGATATTGATTAATGAGATGATAAAAGTTTATTTATTAATATTAAAGTTAATATGAAAGTTGAAAGTTCAATAATATGCTTCATCTCACTTTGCTTCAGCAAGAAAAAGTTTAAAATACAAGTTCGGTTTCCAGCCAAGGCAGATTTTTCATCATGTGAACTCATGAGCAAACGGGTAGCTAGGTCTAATCAGATTTGACAAAAGTAAAGCAGTGGGAAAAGCAAAGGTAATCTGTCATATCATGCTGTAAGCCTAGAAAAATCTTTACTCTTCTCCTGATTTCTCTAAGCTCAATAATGAGTATGGAAAATTTACTTTTACTTAACACACAAGTATATTCACAAACCACAAAAGTACCTGTATAAATACGTTGAGAATATCTTCCCATGAGAATCAAGACAAATGCATGAAGAGGAATTAGATTGATGATAAAAACATAACCGCCCCAAGCGGAGACCTGACGAAGAAACGAAAACGGAAAATGAAACCAATCATAACACAGAAATAAATGGTCGCTTTTAAGAACAAATGGGCTATCCTGAAAAATGCTGTTTTTGGAAAATTAGTAGAGCAGATTTTGAACCCCCAATTTACAAGTGGTCTAACCTTTTTTCTTTTTTTTTGTGGCTAATCCTTCTATAAGCCGGTGGACACAATGGTCCATCCTTTGTTAAATGGGTGGTCCCAACAAATATATCAACTTCTAAGTAAAGGATTAGCGAGTTTGGGAGCAAAATGTTGATTTCCTGTCCTTTACATATTCGGGTAGAACGATCTACAAATTTATGGCATAAAAATGGCCATATGACGCATCATTTTGTTTTTTGCAAAATATTTTGTAGGCGAGGGCAGATAAAAACAGTTAAAATTTTGTCTTCAATTACCCTAACACTGACTACGAAGATGGCACTGGCAACCTGTGTAATGGGATAGTTATCACCAAATCTGACATTAGTTTCGCTTAGCTTTCGCAAACACTGCGCTCCGATTTGGCCTAGCGCCGAGTGACGTAAGAGGTCAGTGTTGCCAGTTGATGCATTTGTAAACATGCACACAAGTATAAAAAAAAAAAAAAAACAAAAATCTGGTCCTTATGACGTATATATTTATATATTGCCTTTCCATCTGTTACAACTAAGGTCGCATACCTTTTACGTTTTGCCCCATTCATTTGCCCATTGTACTATTTGTCAGACAGTTTTGTTTGCTGCAAGTCCATGACACTTGACAACACACTAATTCTAACCTTGACTGCTGTACATGTTCGTGTCAAGGAGAGATATGAATTCATCAATACTTTTGTACATGGTGCACGTGGCAAATACTAGTATCCTGATATACATGTTGTATTAAGATATTAACTTGCGAGCATACAATAGATCATACTTAAGTCGTTAACAAGTTAATCCTCATGCTGAGTTCAGTTATTCTCAGGCGTTTTGCTCTCAGCCTTAAGATAATCAATGCTTAATTTAATTGTCAAAAGCAACTCTGGATCAGAACCTTCTGACAAGTTGAATCAGAGGTAATGTTTCTCTGTAAAAAAAACAATGAAAGCAAAGAGAATGAATGGTGCTAATAATTGAATAATAATTTGAAAAATAACAGAAAGACTACACTTTCACATGCCCCTGAAGTACATAAATCTTGTTCTTTGTGGCCAAAGGGGACACTGAAAATAGACGATCCATATTCAGCAGAATTCTGCTTTCAAGAACAAATAATGGCTAAGCACTGCTGTCCATGATGCTACTTACCATGTAAAAATAAGAGAGGGCAGTGCAAAGTGACCAGAATACTTGACCTGTTTTTACAGATTTAATCTGAGAAGACAAAAAATAAAGACAAAGGAAAAATTGTTAAGTCTTGAAATATTACTTTCAATCAAATTACAGAAAATCACTGGATAGAAAAAAAACCAAAAGAAATGGTGAGCCCTAAAGGCTGAAGAATGAGAGAGGCATGACCACATTTCAAGCCAAAAAAATAAGTAAATTGCAAATGAGAAAAAAAAGTAACTTTTAATAAAAAGGAGATCAGGTGGATGGAGAGAGGGAGAGAGAGAGAGAGAGAGAGAGAGAGAGAGAGAGAGAGAGAGAGAGAGAGAGAGAGAGAGAGAGAGAGAGAGAGAGAGAGAGAGAGAGAGAGAGAGAGGAGAGACAGAGAGAGAGAGAGAGAGAGAGACAGACAGACAGACAGACAGACAGACAGACAGACAGAGAAAGAGAGACAGACAGACAGACAGACAAACAGAAAGAAGAGGAATAGAGAAGACAGACAGACCTATTGAGGTGGAACAGAGCTATCTAGTGAGAGAAAAGAGAGAGACAGACGGAGAGAGAGTAAGTAGGAGAGAGAGACAGACCACAGACTGGCAGGAGAGAGAGAGAGACAGAGAGAGAAAAGAGAGAGAGAGAGAGAGAGAGAGAGAGAGAGAGAGAGAGAGAGAGAGAGAGAGAGAGAGAGAGAGAGAGAGAGAGAGAGAGAGACAGAGACCGAGAGAGACAGACAGAGAGAGAGAGAGAGAGAGAGAGAGAGAGAGACAGAGAGAGAGAGAGAGAGAGACAGACAGACAGACAGACAGACAGACAGACAGACAGAGAAGAGAGACAGACAGACAGAAAGAGAGAAAGAGAAAGAAGAGGAATAGAGTAAGACACAGCCCACCTATTGAGGTGGCAGACAGATAGAAAACAAGAGAGAGACAGACAGAGAGAGAAGACAACGGAGAGAGACAGACAGATACAAAGCAAGAAAGAGAGAGAGAGAAGAGAGAGAGAGAGAGAGAGAGAGAGAGAGAGAGAGAGAGAGAGAGAGAGAGAGAGAGAGAGAGAGAGAGAGAGAGAGAGAGAGAGAGAGAGAGAGAGAGAGATAGAGTAAGTACCAGAGACAGCTCACAGAGAGGGGTGGCAAATGAGCTAGCTAGTGTGACAGAGAGAGAGAGAGAAAGAAAGAAGTGAGAGAGAGACAGACAGACAGACAGACAGACAGACAGAGAGAGAGAGAGACAAACAGACAGACAGAGAAAGGAGACAGAGAAAGAGAAAGAGAGAGAAGAGAAGAGAGTAAGTAGACAAACAGCCCACCTATTGAGGTGGAACATGAGCTATCTAGTGAGAGAAAAAGAGAGACAGACGGAGAGAGAGAGAGGCAGAGAGGGAGAGAGAGAGACAGACAGACAGACAGACAGTGAGAGAGAGAGAGAGAGAGAGAGAGAGAGAGAGAGAGAGAGAGAGAGAGAGATAGACAGTGAGAGGGAGAGAGAGGAGAGAAAGAGGAGAGAGAGAGAGAGAGAGAGAGAGAGAAAACAGAGAGAGAGACAGATAGTGAGAGGGAAAGGGAGGGAGAGAGAGAGAGAGGGAGAGAGAGAGAGAAAGAGAGAGAGACAGACAGTGAGAGAGGGAGAGAGAGAGAGAGGAGAGAGAGAGGAGAGAGAGGGAGGCATAGAGCAAATACACCTATTGAGGTGGAAAATAAGCTAGCTAGTGTGAGATGGCTGATTTTGTGTCATGTTTTACCCACTGGTGTTTGTTTACTACTCATTCCATTTAAAACAATTCTACATCAACACAAATTTTGTTTGCTTTCTCCATGACAGCATTTATTTTAAACATTACGGGCAATATGCGATGATCTTTATACAACCTGACCATCAAAGTGTGTTTCCCCCGACGCACCAAAAAATCTTGTATGTCTTGATTTGACCCTGACTACTTCAAAGTCTAGATGCTTTGTTGCAAATACTTGAATTTTTTCAAATGGTTTCACATGATAAAAAAGAGATTTCAGGCATTCATAGTGCGTCTGCTAACTCTGAGAAAATCTAATAAATTAAGTATTGAAATCATGAGCTGTAATTGAAAAATCCTGGATTTTTGTCACTTGCCAAAGCCAATTCAAAGGCGTACAGGTGTTTTCAGAATCGTCTTTGATTTTTTATCATGCATCTGTGGAATTTCATATAAGTGTCATTATGTCCAACAAGGCACCACCAATTTTTCTTAGATAAGGTACATTCCGTTTCAGTACAGAGACTCAAACTTAAAGCGATAAATCTGACTGTTTCATTTATCAGTAATCCATAATTCCATGGCCTACATCGATCAGCTAATCATTTTACGGCGGTTCAAATAGTCATTATCTCGCCTCCAAAGAGAGAGGTATATATAAATAATAGAGATCAAGCGGAGAGGGAAAATGCAACCATAATGACCTTACCCAAAGAAAATAAGTGAACATGAGAGCGAAAATAGCAATGCCCTCATTGTCATAGCTGCCTGCCACTGATCGACTGATGTAGCCAGGGACTGGAAAAAAGCAGATTTGTGTGTAGCTTATTTATTTAAAATTGTAACTAAATTAAAAGCGTTAAAATTTATTATCACTAAACAGCACAATTCAATGATTTCATACAAAAATCAAGAAACGTCTCTCCTTTAAGTAAAAAAGTCATGCATTTGTGGAAAAGCTGAATTTTAATGAATTCAAAGCTAAACAGACATGAACTAAGCTAAATAAACATGAACTTTACACCTCCTTTGTTCAAAATCGTGTACATGTCTATGAGATTGTACGCCATCTAATTTCATTTTTGATTATAAATGCACAATGTGTTAAAATGTAAAACTTATTTCATCTGAAAATGGTGGGTATGAATATTTTATTTTACTGAACTTGCAGAAATTCAGGATTCAAATTTTCTAAAAGAATCATCATAATAACAAGCATAGAATAATACTACAAATAATAATATATTTTTTTATGATAATTACAATAATAATAACAATGACGAAAAACAATTAAACACTAAAAAGTTGTTATTTAACCTGTTAACCCTTAAAAATAGAGCAAAGACATCTTGTTAGAATAAATAATTTAGAGCTTGGCCAAATACTTTCTACGACTGATACATTCAATTCAGTGCTGCTAGAAGCTTACCAATGGCAATGAAGCAGGCTGCAAACAGTCCTGCCCCAGGATTCCAAATTTCCTTGGTAAACAAGTACACAGCCATTGACGTCATGCCACTGAGGGATAAAAGTATAACAATTCCTATTACCATCAATTACACAACTGAGCGCTCATGAGTTTGAAATTATCAATTGATTCTTTCTCTGACAAAATTTCTAAACCCAACATACAAATTTGAAGCTTTCAATCAATGTGTGTGTGTGTGTGTGTTTGTTCTGTTATCAATAAGAACAAAACAAAAGAAATGCGAACCTACAATCAATCTTTTGTTAGTAGATACAAGAATATACAAATGCTGTTTGAAGGAAAATGATTTCTTTAAATAACACTGACAAAGCTCATTTGTCTGCTATAGTTAGACCAGATATTTTGGATGTAAATGATTTTCACAGAACAAGTTTTTCATTTATTCTAATAATCTACAACTTGTTTAGAGTGTATTCTGTATTGTCAGGAAAAATTATAATATACGATAATGCTCTTAATTTCAGAACTATCAAATCGTTTTAAAATCTTCATCTAACTGATCAGGGTTTTTTTAATAATGAAAACCTGACAAAATCTGTCTTGTGGGAAGATTTTTAGGTCTCCTTACTCAATCATAAATCTTACAACTGAATCAGAACATACCTGAATACAGGAGCTAGAAAAACGCATATGTCTCTGATATGCACAGGTATGTGGAGAAGGTTGAGAAACCAGTGGATGGACCCAGAGGTGACCATAAGGCCAGGGTACACCTATTTGGTTGATGATTACAACAATCATGATATTAATACACAGACTAATTGTCTTGAATTACATAATGCATTTTGAAAATAACAACAAACCCTACCCTCAAATTTTGTTAAATTGTAAATGTCTCATTAAAAAAAAATTAAAATATCATGTACTCTTTCTCTTTCATTCTTTCCCCTCTCTCTCTTTCTCTTTGGTATATTATATAACCATTAACAATTCTTATTACAATTATCACCATCAGTGTAAAGATTGATGCTGTCATTGCTGATATTAGAACTATTGTTATTGTTATGGTTAAAATTACAACTCTTCTTTACTTTTTAATAATCATCTACATTGTTGTCAATTAGCCTTTTTCTTCAACCTTATTTCTATTGCTCAAGTCAAGAGAAAACCTCAATAAATGATTAAATATTTAACGATAAAATAAATAGTTCATGTACTGCCTGCAACATTTTCAAGGACAACTACCTTAAAACTTCAAAAAGACATGTTATATTTGTTTAAAGATTTGAATCTTACTGTCCCTCCGACAATTCTTCCTAAGGGATACCATGCTCTGTCATCAAACCAGTTCAAAAAGTTGTAAAAACCATTTTCCACCATATGATGGGTAGCTCTGTAGTTGAACCTGTCAGATAAACATATAAGTCGTATATAAATTTGCATACACACAAATATTTTTTTTTAAAAGAAGAAATGTCTCAGGGCATTTAAAGTTTAAAAAATCAACAACGATGTCAAGTAAAGGAAAACATGATGTGACCAAAAACTATGTCGAGCACTTACCAAAACATTTTATACTAGGGAGCAGGCATTATACAATCAAACACAATTTAGTAAACTTAGCTTAGAATAATAAGAATTTTAAAATATCTATGATCCAACACTGGCAAAGCCGATCACCTATCTATTTAGAGTTCTGGATTACATGTGTAAATCAAAAATGGTTTCATATAAGGTAGGTCACGAGTAAATTTCACTTCGTCTTCATATTCAAATCTGCCATGTGAAATATTGCCCCCGAGTGGCAGTCTAACCAAACTCTACTGACTGACTTACCTGGCTCTCAGTAGAACTAGTATAAATGAAGAACCATAGAGCATTAGATAAGGTATTTCGAGCTCACTCCCCATCCAACCGACGAAGAATGTAAGTAGGATAGCCAGTTTTTCATGGAACACTGGAGGCAAACGGCAAAAGCAGTGTTTTCATCTTATGTACTCCACTTTCCTCACTCAAGTAGGAATGAATACCCAGCTATCGTGAAAACACCTTGTCAGAGTGTTAATATAAACCGCCTAACAGGCTGTTGTACTGTATACTCCCCAGGGAACTGAGAAAGACTGAATGAAATGGCCTGCTGGGGGATAAATGATGTGCAGTCAGTGATCCTGCACAAGTTGTGCAGGGACACAGATTATAAAACCATCTTTTTTTATAACTATACAGCATTTATGCAGTGTTATGCAAATTTAATAACTCTACTGAGTGTCACGTGAAGGAAAATGGTCAATATAACCAAACAAAAATCAAGACACTTTCGATCCAGTGGTTGGTCCCAGTCTGAAAGGTCAATGACAACAGACAGTATGACATACTGTCGGTTGTCATTGACATTTTGAACAGTTCGTGTTCCAATAAACTGTCAGTTGTCTTGGATCTCTCACCATGACAGATTATCATCTCAAACAGTCATGAAATACTGCTGCAACTGCAAGCAACCTCTCAAAAAACATGCCTTCCTTCCAAATACAATAATGGGACAGCCCGTACTCCCCAAACATGTGTTCGACAAAAACACAGAATCCTCAAATTCATGACAAAGTCTCAATGAAGATCCTTTTTTGTCTTTGTAATTTATGTATATATTCCCAGAACGCATATAGTTATTCCCCAAACTAATTTTCACATTTATCACAGGAGGGTTGAGAGAGAGAGAGCGAGAAATGCAACAACAGCACCAAGAACTTGACTTTAAATTTTCAATTTTGTCAAACCTGAATATTCTCCCAATCAAGCAACATTGTACAATGTAATTTCTCATGTGTTTAGATTTTCCTTCCTTTTTGGTTCAACTGACTGTATGCTCTATTGATTTTAGTGTTTGTTCTTGCGGTTCATGTTTTTTTTTCTGCACAATATTAGACTCCATTGGGATACAGTCACTCAACCATAACATCACATTACAATTGTCCATTGTGGCGGAAACTACTTGACTTACATCTACACCTCTATTCTCAAACATGTCCTTCACAGCTTCTAAAATATTTTCAGCAGTTGCCAAATTCACTATTCTTGAGCCTAACAACTCTCTCTTGATCATCACTGAAATATTGGCATAACACATTTAAAACTTTATCGCCAGCATTGTTGGTGGCTTCATCTGCATTGATAGGAAAAAAAACGTCCCTTCAAGTTTTCACTTAATTCCACCTTTATGTGTTCAGCTATGCCATGTGTCATTGTGTAGGTGGCAGATGTGCGTGCCATAGATGTGGCAGACAATGCCTCACTGTCTTCACTTAACTTCTTACACAAGTCTAAAATACTAGATGAAATAGAATAAGGCAGACAATGCTCAGCAAGAAAACAATCAACCCTAGCTTTAATATCTTGCACCCTGCCCTGCACATTCAACTTCGATTGAATCCTAATCCACTAGATTTACACAGAGAATCCCTATCACTATCACCTGGCAAGGAATAACACTTTTGCACACATTTCGAAGCCTTTGTATGTTCACTATCATTTGAATGTGTTTTCAGAGCTTTCTTTCAGACACTACTGTAAATCAAAGTCTGGTTACAAACAATGCAGAAACACGATCCCAGTGCATCGATCTTTTCGACACCATACACGGAATGTCACTCCGTCATCATTTTCCTCATCCAACCACTGCCATCTCCACTTGTTTTCTGGTTTTTATCCAATTCTTGGACAAAGCTAGCGTCACTGGGCTCCAAGAACTTCATTTTGCACAAATTATTAAGTATTCACATAAAATATCCACGTATCCTAGATATCTAGATCTAAGTTTCACAAAACAACAGACGACGTGAATGAAGAAAAGGATTGGAAATAGTATGACTCAACAGTAGTAGGCCTAGATTCTAGATCGATGTGTATGTAAACAGTAAACATGTGCCCGTAGGCTTAAAATGGGAATGAGAAGTGTTGGTTTTATTGCCATGCGCATTAGGCCTATTTTTATTTCAATTCTGTGATCGAGATTAGAGATGAGATTTTCGGTTTCCGTCTCTGTTCCATACACTGAAAAGGTGAACATATCACTTTCGCATTTTTTTTAATCGTAAAACGACGAAACGGAGATTTTCGACTTTTTAAGAAAATCGCCAAACCGGATTTTTTTTTTTTAACCGGACTAACCGCGGCACCCATGAGCAGTCCATTACGACAAAACTGATGATAAAAATAATTTTTAAAAGCAGAAAACACATAAAAAAACGTACAAGATAGAAGTAAAGCGATGAAATGTGCAGTACAGTAGCTAAATAATCCATCAATAACCGACTTTGGGGGAAGTGACTAATTAAAGATAATTAGATATTGATGGATTTATTGTCTGTATCCCCGCATAAGTGCAGGCTCACCGATTGTATGTCATTTATCCCCCAGCTGGCCATTTCATTCAGTCCTCAACTGCTGGAGGAGCATACAGTACAGTGTAAGCCTGTTAGGTTTTCGTACTAACACTCTGACACATATATTTCTCTACATATAGCTGGGTACTCATTCACACCTGAGTCAAGTGAGAAGAATATAGTGAAGTACCTTTCCTAAGCGTACAACGTTGTGAAAAAACCACACCTGTGCCAGCCACGAGGACTTGAATCAGTGTCATTCGTGATTACCAGCTCACAACACTACAGTTCTAGTTTAGCTACAACGCCTCATTATTACACTAGGATCATGATCTTTAGCATCAGAAAGAAGCTTAAAAAAACAATCAACGTTCGAGCAAAACTAACACTTAAAATAAGTAACAATCTGATCGTTGACAGAGATGGTGTTACCCGGCCAGGTTTGGCCAGGTTGAACAATGGGAAGCATTTAGCAGGCGGCTGGGTATAGCCGGGCCAAACACAGAGGGCTGTCTAGCGTGCAGCCGTTTTCGGCCAGGTTAAACCTCAATGAGTTAAATTAAATAATAGCACAGCTAGATTCTAAATGCTAATGTCAATACAGCTGTTAGTGTTAGGACGCGGTGCCCTAGGGACCAAATCTTGATCTTATGTCTTCAATTTGGCAGTTATTATTCTACAAAAAATATTAGTTTGCGACGATTTAAGTTGCCCAATTTGT
>JAXRKP010000929.1:102500-117500 GCA_037039925.1 Doris montereyensis | reverse complement strand
TTAAGAATCACCATTGAACAGTGTGTTGAATGGAACTCATCATTGATAATAAACTTTGTTGATTATGAAAAGGCATTTGGCAGTGTTGATAGGGCCACCTTGTGGAAAATTATGAGGCACTATGGTATACTAAAAAAACAGTCAACCTAATAAAACAACTTACACTACAAACAGCTTTAAGATAATAAATATTTTTTTTTTTAAAACAGGTTTAAGACAATGTTTCCAGCTATCACTATTCCTCTATATTCTGGCAATTGACTGGCCTATGAAAGAAACAACAGCAGGAAGAAGAAGTGGCATTCATTGGATACTATGGACCCATCTAGATTCTTCTGATTTTGTAGACGATCTGGTACTACTGTCACACAAACAACAGCAGATTCAAAGTAAAAGGACAACTCTTTCTATTGGCCTCAGAATACTTCCCGAAAAATCAAAGATACAAAGTGAAAACAGCAAAATCTGAACCAATCACAGTGGACAGTAAACATATGGAAATAGTGGGCAACTTTATTTATAAAATGTTAATGTAGGAGAACAACAGCAGATATCAAGACAAGAATAGGGAAAATCAAGAAATCAGGAACTTAAACAAGACCTGGAAAGATCATACGATCACTACTAAAACAATGCTTATACTTTTTAACTTCAATGTCAAATCGGTACTGTTGTATGGGTGTGAGACCTGGAGCCCCTCTAAGACCTGGAGCAGAATACTTCAGAGCGTTGTCAACATTTGCTTTAGGAAAATACTACGGATTCAGTTGACTCCGGAAAAAAACAGCGCGGGAACAATTAGCAGATGAAATAAGACAGCGAAGATGGAGATGGATAGAACACACCCTCAGAAAACCTCAGAGAAGTACTACATACTACAAGACATGCCCTTCAGTGGAACTCACACTCACAGGAGCAGATGATTAGGGGTAGGCCATGATTAACCTGGAAAAGGCTAGTGGAGGATGACTTGAAGAGAGGAGGTCTTTTGTGGAAGGAATTATCAAGCATTTCCCAAGATAGGAATAAGTGGAAGTCTATTGTTCGTGGCCTATACCTTGATATAGGGTGAAATGGCAATGATGATGATGATGATACAGCCATTTGTTTTTTGTCGAAAATTCTTGTTTGCCTATAAATGCTTTCCTAGACGGTGATATATTATCATTGCCTTTTGGATTCTCTGGCTGATTTCTTCTCTTAGTTTTCCCTCTAATCATTACTCCTAGGTGATTGTAGCTATTAACTTGTTCTAAATTCTCCCTGCCCAGTGTAAGATTTTGTGTTTTAGCTTCCCTAGTTACTATCATTGCTTTGGTTTTCTTTGCATTTACTCTCATTGCTCTTTTATATAGTTCATTATTCAGCATGTTAATATTAGACTGAAGGTAACTTTGTGATCTTCATAACAGAACTAAATTATCAGCTAATGAAAGCATTGATATATTTGCTGGTTTGAGTTTCCACATACCTACTTTCATGTTCTTCATTTGCGAGGATGCCTTTGCGATTGAATCCATAAATGTGATAAATAAAGAGGACATGCTTAGCCCTGTCTTACTCCTATATCTATATTATATTCTTCAGATACATTCCAGCTACTCTCACATTACAAGTTGGTTTATTGTGAAAACTTTTAATGGCTTCTCTTAAATTTTGCTCTACATTGTGTTCTTTTGAGGAACGCCATAGTTCGTCCTCCTCAAAGTGTCAAATGCCTTTTCTAAGTCAATAAAACATAGGTGCAAGTCAATGGTTCTCTCAGGGATTGTTTCTATTATTTGTATGATTGTAAGTATGTGATCTTGTGCACTTCTTCGGGTTCAAATCCACTCTGGTGTCCTTCAATCTCACCTCTACTCTTTTCCTTAGTCTCGTTTCCAGTATCCTGACATACACTTTTCCTGGTACGCTAAGTAGCGATATCCCTCTATAATTTGAGCATTTCACAGTTGATCCTTTCTTATGTATTGGTACTACCGTTCCCTTTTTCCAGTCGTCTGGCACCTGCTTTGACTTCCATGCTTGTTGACATACTGCATGTAGTAGTTTGTCTGCCTCTCTCCCTTGGTTGTAAATCATTTCTGGATTAACTTGATCTGCTTCTGGGACCTTTGCTAATTTCACTTTTCTTATAGCTATTTGGATTTCTTCCATTGAGATATCTATATCTTTAGTTGTCTCATCTGGATTACTTGTTATTATTACTAATTTTGTCATATGTTTAGGAACGATTATGTAGTTCCTGAAAATATTTCCTCCATGTTTCTATGACTTCGCCGTCTCATGTCATTATGTCTCCTTTGGCTTTCTTAATTTGTATTGGGCATGCTTTGGTCTTTCTCATGCTCCTCACTTCCTCTTTGGCGATAGCTCTTTTACTTACGTAATCTATCCTATCCTCTGGCCTCTGTGTTTGCAAGTATTTTTTCCAGGTATCCTTCTTTTCTTTTATCTTAGTTTTGACATTCTCATTCCACCATGCTGTTCTTTTCCTATCTCCTTTAATTTGCATTCATTGAGGGAAGACAAAGGTTGGAAAAAGAGGAATTTTAATAGGATAATGAAACACGTAGGGGAACTCATAAATAATGTAAAGCCGGAGAACTTTGAAGATCTGTATGAGAATCAATGCGAGATCAAACTCAGGAGTACACTGAGAGTGAGAGAAAACACCTATCCTCTTTTCCCCATACCCAAAACAAGTAGTAGAAGCGTCAACTTATACATTTAAAATCCCGCACTGAGAGATATTTTAGATCTTCTCTTTCATACGAAAGTTTGACCATACTTAACTCTGAAAGTATAATGGCCTTTTACTTACAATGTTTAAGAAATGGAAATTGATGGATGGTGAATGAATGATTTATGATAAGTTGATGAATGTGTATGAAGCTAAATGATTTGTTTATAATTATTTTTCATGTGCATTGTTTCACCGTTTTATCTATTTACTCACATTTGATTCTTTATATATATGTCTCCTAAAATCTATACATTTAATGATTAACTTAAGTTAAATTTGTTTTTAATGTAAATGCATTGATGTATTCTTTTGTTTTTCAAACGAAAATTGTGATAACACAACTATAATTTCCCTTTTTAAAGGATTAATAAAGATGATTGAATTGGATTGAATTGTACAGTAAAAAAGGGAACTGTTAACTATTATGTAAAAACCGACAATAAATGACGGCTCTAATAATAAAGACAGAACAATATTGGAGGAGTAGTCATATATTGTTTTTTTTTTTTTGATTTCACTCCAATGTGGCTCCTTTGTATTAACCACATGTATTATAATAGTCTGCGATTGAATGTACACTTCCGTCTTCCTTTACTGTTTTATATTTGTGGATAACTTTATGAGGAATAAATGTATTGGCTATTTTCATGTTATTCTTTTAAGCAAAAGTCTATTATTAGTCTCTCTCCTTTTGGAGAAGTTTTTGTCTCTCCTTCTTTACCTATGAATCCATCTGATGTTTCTGCATTGTTGCCTACTCAAGCATTTAAATCTCCTAAAACCATTAGTTCCTCTTTGGGTTTGAGATTATCTGCAGCTATTTGAAATTGTTTTCAGAAATATTAGAGATGTTGTAGCTGAACTGTAGTGTTGTGAGCTGGTAATCACTGGTTCAAGCGCCGCTGCTGGCACAGGTGGGTTGTTTTTCACAACGTGTACTCTTAGGAAAGAAACCTCACTCTACTTGAATCGGGCGTGAATGAGTACCCAGCTGTAGGTAGAGAAAGATCTTTACAGATCGTTAATACGAAATGTCTAACATGCTTGTATACTGTGTGTTCCCCTGGGAGTTGAGGAAGTGAATTAAATGACCTGCTAGGGGATAAATGATGTTCAGTCGGGGAGCCTGCACTTGTATGTGGATACGAACTATAAATCCATCTTTCTGTTTAAAAACCATATTTATAACTTTGTCTTCTTTGGTGGCATCTTTGATGTCCATAAGTTATTAATGATATGATTAATGTTTACCTCTAATAGTCTAATAACTTTTCATGTCTTTTACGCATTAGGAGGCCTATTCCTGCTATAACTCTATTCTTTACATCTAATCCTGACAAGATTAAAGTATGATTTGATCCTACATTTGATGTTGCTTGTCTTGCTTTCTTTGATTCTGTGATAGACAAAATATCTACTTCTAAGTCTTCAGCTTATTATAACTCTTTTCAATTCATTACTTTAACATTCCATGTTCCAATTATCAAAGTCAGTGTTGTTTCCATGGTCGTCTTCTGAAGGTCAACACGGATATCATATCTTTCTGTCTTTAAATCGGTTGGTTTTGGATAAGCAGGCATCTTAGTCAGGTGGTGGAGCTGTCACATTGAGACCCCATACCGGGCTTTGTTTGTGATGTTCTGTCGCGGTTAACTCCCTTAGCCAAGACCCACCTCAAGACAGCAGGTTGTGATTTTCTATCCGGGTTCACTCCCTTATACTTTGGTCAGCCAAGATCCATCTGTAAGGCCGCATGAGACTCATGGAGGGCGAGGCCGCCTGGTCTCCGCACAGGTGTAAGCATCTGCCCACTGCCCGGATTATTATTATTATTATTATTATTATTATTATTATTATTATTATTATTATTATTATTATTATTATTATTATTATTATTATTATTATCATCATCATCATCATCCTTATTATTATTATTATTACTATTATTATTATTATTGTTATTATTATTATTATTATTAATAATATTATTGTTATTATTATTAATTATTAGTAATATCATTATTATTATTATTATTATTATTATTATCATATCATCATCATCATCATCATCATCATCATCATCATCATCATCATCATCGTCATCATCATCATCATCATTATTATTATTATTATTATTAGTAGTAGTAGTAGTAGTAGTAGTAGCATTAGTAATAGTAGTAGTAGTAGTAGTAGTAGTAGTAGTAGTAGTAGTAGTAGTAGTAGTAGTAGTAGTAGTAGTAGTAGTAGTAGTAGTAGTAGTAGTAGTAGTAGTAGTAGTAGTATGTTACTGAAAGTATAATCTCTCCGATAAGAAAGTAACTACAAGGGCAACCGACCCACGTCTAGTAATGGTAGCTGCTTTTATGGCAGGGTAATACAAGGAGTCAGACTTCCCAGGTGTATTCTGAATAGAAAATGTTGCTAAGTTGAGAATAGATTCAACATCAGTAACAACTTTCACGCGCTTCTTAATAAAAGTTGAAATCGACAACAACAAAAATCACACCAATAAAGGCATATCGATGACTACATGATGAAATCAAACTGCATACATTGACGGCACACATTCTGCACGTCTCGTGAAATGTGCAGCTCCTATGAGCACAGATAATTCACAAAGAAAAATACATTAATTTGTGTTTTATTTTATTAAAGGCAGGCAATAGATGGTATCATTCAAATTGGTTAAATGTTTTATTTTTAACACTCCAATAAAATATATGAACGTCTAAAAGTATCTAGCCTTGACATAATAACACAGCTCGGCCTTGATAGGTCTAATGCTAAAGTCAGGACGGTTATCGGTAATGCCTGTCCATGAATCGCCTCTATCATCGGTATCCGTGGTTAGAGTGAAACCATCATTGACCACATCCATTTTTTTAACTCTCTGACAAGTGCCTTTGTGGCGGTAGAGATAGAATGGTTTGGACCAGGGAAGAGAGATCGGTTCATCAGGACTACCATCATGTCTGCAGCAGTACTTGACGCTATGCGTATACCTTGAAGAGCTGTAATGTCCGTCAGGGATCGTTCCATAAATGGGGTTGATACCGTCATCCAAATCATATTTCAAAACGCTTAAGTTGAATCCGGACGGACACGAAGCTCCAAACTGGTTGATGCAATAGCTTCCCGGTGGCCACCTGCTCTTGCGTTCCGGGGAGCTTTCTAAAGAGCAAAAATGTTGGTACAGATAGCTGTCTTGAAGGTTGGGAAAAGCCATGTGCAGTCCAGCTTGAGCAACCATTGATGGTGTGTCTTTGGCCTTCTGCTTAAGGTATCCTGTCTTCCAGGACGGTGGGTTGGAGGGGCAGTGCGTGTCTGGCATCAAAATACTAAAACTTCCTTCTGGCCACAGCGTCTCAAAACTTAGTTTCTCTGGAAGGTTCGCTGCCAATGTTTTGGGGATGAATGATTCCAGTTCACTAAGTTTGTTTGTCACGTTAGATGATAATTTTGAAATTGAGAACTGGTAGCCGGATTTCAAATGTTTATTTGTGGCATCAATTCTGTCCTGAAAGATTTGTAGCAGAGAAGTCTCTAACTTTCGTAACAAACTTCTGTCGGACCTGGCAATGTACTCGTACAGTTGGCTGTTCTCACTGGGGACACCTGCGAAGTCAAGGGTAATGCTTTTGTCCACTTCGATTTCATGTGTTGCCGTGTAGCCAATGGCCTCACACCGGTACTTGCCGAATTGATCCGATGTCACAACTGGCCAGGTAATGGTCAAGTAAGACGAGGATACTTGACTTGCCTCGCCAGTAGCCGAAATATTAGCCGCAAATATATTGGCCTGGCTCGCGCCCGATGATATGACGGCCACGTCTTTCCATACGCCATTGCTTCCGAGTTTCTCAATTGATATCCTGATAACTGATTGAATAGAATGCGTGAAGTGACTAGCATTAGAACATGTCATTTTCACGTCTCTGTCATTTGCATAGAAGACTGTCGGTTGCACATAAATTCGAACGCCGTCGACCAAAGCCAGCACAAGGCATGCACAGACGATGTAACAGCCAGTGGAAGCCATCGTGGAAAACCTTGTGTTCAAATTTTAGTTGTATTCCAAAAAAGCGATGTACACGTATATTGCTGACAAAGAGAATTAGCGAAAACGTAATATGGCATGGGAAACAACGCTTGAAGCAATGAAACGTCCAGCGGGTTTAGCTCCTCTTTTTATATCTCGGCGGCATATCTTGCTGTATGTAGTCCATGGTATTGCTCTTTGTTTATCAATAAGTATGTCTTTGTCTCATACTTAAGGGGGGGGGGGCGCCTCCTGAAGTGATTTTTCTTGCTTTTGAGTATGGGTTTTTGCTTTTAGTATGTACATGAGTAACTGTCAAAATACAGTCATCCTATATCATTGAAAAGTTTATAGCCTCCTTGGTTGCCATAGAAACGACTGCCATCTTGGATTTTGACCAATTTTCGAAATCTATCTCCTCCCTTAGTTATGAATAAAATCACTCAAAATCTGTGCAGATCGTATTTTCCATTCAATATCTAAAGAGTGACGTCGGTGTTTTTTATATTTGGGATAGGTTGGTTTTTTTATGAATTTTTGAAAATAATATATATCGTGAATATACAAAAACGGCATTTGTTTTTACCAAACAAACAAAATCTGAAAAAGTTTACAACATATAAAAAAACACCGACGTCATTCGATTAACATTGACAAGAGGAACCCGTGTCCCAAATATAATACAAATCGCTCCGTAAATGGCGGAGGAGATAGAGTTTTAGTGTGAAAAAAACTACATTTCGAGAAAAATGCGAGTAAAAAAAAATCAAAAGAAAATAACACAAAACAAACGCTTCAGACGCGTTTCCCTTGTTGTAGCAGCCCCCTTACTTTTTCAACAGTCTCTGACATTGTTACATTGTTACTAATGTAAATTGGATTATAAATCTAGGTTTAGATGTGCACTGTTGGGAAAACAGACGTCAAAATGACCAGGTGTCCTAGGTTTAGATGTGCCCAGACGTCAAAATGACCAGGTGCCCCCCCTCTATTCTCATGCTTGTGCGCGTGATTACACACACACTGTTGTGTAACGCCTTTTATGTCACACAGCGATGGGCCAAATCGACGAGCGATGTCGGCAGAACCCAGGCGACCTTAAGGTTGCCACATTTGGCGATTAGCTGCCAATATACGGGTTTTTACTGCCATCTTCTCAGTCAGTGTTAGGGTAATTTACGTCGAAGTTTTGACTGTTTTTACCAACCCTCGCCTACAAAATATTTTGTAAATAAACAATTATACGTCATATTGACATTTTTCTGCCATAAATTTGTCGGTAAATGGTCGTTCTACACGAATATGTAAAGAACACAAAATCAACCTTTTGGTGCCAAACTCGCCAGTCCAAGCGGCACCCCCCCCCTTAAAACCGTCGACGAGACGAATGGTAAGAAAAACAATTATGAATTTAGGAGTTTGTTTTGGCTAAAGAAAAAGTCACAATAAATCTACCATCAAACCTGTTAAATTCCCATTGTTATACAGTCGATCCGGCCGACGTCTCGTTATTATTCCTTCAAATCTGCCAGTGTCCCATCTATTACACCATCCAATATGGAAATATCCAATTAATACGCGTTTGAGGATCTTAGATTTCTAGCTGGAACGTTGATATCAATTAGAGCATCAAGATATTTAGGAACCTGTCCGTGTATGCATGCATGTGTAGGTGTGACAAGCAATTTTGATAGATATTCTCTTTTCGGTGGGTAGCCAGTGCAGTGAGTAAAGGACAGGGCTGATGCTCTCACGCAATTTTTTTCCGCCAAATGTCCCAATATTATACCATCCAATCTGCCAATGCCTCATTATTAATCAGTCGTCAAAAATGCCCCATTATCATACAATCACACCAGCCAATGTCCCAGCATCATAAAATCCCACTTGCCAATGTCCCTTTATAAGAAGACAAAACTTGCTATTAAACCATTATTTTGCAATCAAATCTGCATATGAACTAATTGTATACCATCATAATGGCAAAGGTCTCATTATTATACAATCCAACACGCTAATGTCATTCTATGAAACCATCAAACTTCCGCCAATATCCCATTATCATATCACGAAATCTGCCAATATCCCATTATCATTAGATCACATTTCGAGATCTGCCAATATCCCATTATCTAATATCACGAAATCTGCCAATATCCCATTATCACATCACGAAATCTGCCAATGTCCCATTATCTCATATCACGAAATCTGCCAATATCCCATTATCATATCACGAAATCTGCCAATATCCCATTATCACATCACGAAATCTACCAATGTCATTTATTTAAAGCATTAAAACTTCTCAATATCGTACCTTTGAAGTGCCAAGATTTTTCTTTGTTTCTGTAATAACCAAAATGTCTACTTTGAATTTTTCCATTTCTTCAACTAATTCTAACTCCTTTCCATTAATTGCCTTAACATTTCATGTTCCAAAAATCACAGTCCGTGTTCTTTTCCAGTGTCGTCTTCGAAAGTTCAAGCCGGGTATATCATTGTATATATTACTTTGAATCAGGTTGTTTTGAATAAGTAGGGGATTAGCCCACTGTACCCTAGGTAGATGGTGGGGCTGCGACCTTGAGACCCCTACCGGCCTTGTTATTTTCTGTCAGGGTTAACGCCCTTAGCCTTTAGTCATTCAAGGCCAGCCTGCAAGCTAGCAGGTTGTTATTTTCTATCAGGGTTAACTCCTTAGTCTTTGGTCAGTCAAGACCGCCTTACAAGGTAGCAGGTTGTTTTCTTTCTGGGTTAACTCCCTTAGCCTTTGGTCAGCCAAGACCTGCCTGCAAGTCAGCAGGAGACTCGTGGAGGGTGGGATCATCTATTCCCCGTACACGTGCTTATCTGTCGACCGCCGGGTGGCTTATTGTAAAAACATTTAATGGCTTCTATTAAAGTTTGCTCTACATTGTGTTCTTTTAAGGAACGCCATAGTTTGTCCCTCCTCAAATTGTCAAATGCCTTTTCTAAGTAAAAAAAACCCACAGGTGCAAGTCAATGTGTCTCTCAAGGAATTTTTCTATTATTTGTCTAATTGTAAATATGTGATCTTGTACATTTCTTCCTGGTCTAAATCCATTCTCATGTTGTTCAATTCTTCAATCTGATCCTCTTCTCTTTTCCCTTTGATCATTCCATAGTTGATCCTTTCTTATGTATTGGTACTACCGTTCCCTTTTTCCAGTCGTCTGGCACCTGTTTGGACCTCCATTTTGTTGGCATATTGCATGTAGTAGTTTGTCTCCCCCCTCTTGGTTTTTGATAATTTATGGATAAACTTATGTGCTCCTGGTTACTTTTCTACCGCCCCCCCCCTCTTGGTTTTTGATAATTTATGGATAAACTTATGTGCTCTGGGGTCTTTTCTAATTTCATTTTTCTTATAAAACTGTTTTCTTCCACTATCAAAACTGCCAATGCATCATTATCACACTATCAAAACTGCCAATGCATCATTATTACACTATCAAAACTGCCAATGCATCATTATTACACTATCAAAACTGCCAATGCATCATTATCACACTATCAAAACTGCCAATGCATCATTATTACACTATCAAAACTGCCAATGCATCATTATCACACTATCAAAACTGCCAATCACACTATCAAAACTACTAATGCATCATTATCACACTATCAAAACTACCAATGCATCATTATCACACTATCAAAACTGCCAATGCATCATTATCACACTATCAAAACTGCCAATGCATCATTATCACACTATCAAAACTGCCAATGCATCATTATCACACTATCAAAACTGCCAATGCATCATTATCACACTATCAAAACTACCAATGCATCATTATCACACTATCAAAACTACTAATGCATCATTATCACACTATCAAAACTGCCAATGCATCATTATCACACTATCAAAACTACCAATGCATCATTATCACACTATCAAAACTGCCAATGCATCATTATCACACTATCAAAACTATCAAAACTAATGCATCATTATCACACTATCAAAACTACCAATGCATCATTATCACACTATCAAAACTGCCAATGCATCATTATCACACTATCAAAACTGCCAATGCATCATTATCACACTATCAAAACTACTAATGCATCATTATCACATTATCAAAACTAATGCATCATTATCACTATCAAAACTACTAATGCATCATTATCACACTATCAAAACTGCCAATGCATCATTATCACACTATCAAAACTACTAATGCATCATTATCACATCAAAACTATCAAAACTACACACTATCAAAACTGCCAATGCATCATTATCACACTATCAAAACTGCCAATGCATCATTATCACACTATCAAAACTACCAATGCATCATTATCACACTATCAAAACTGCCAATGCATCATTATCACACTATCAAAACTACTAATGCATCATTATCACACTATCAAAACTACCAATGCATCATTATTACACTATCAAAACTGCCAATGCATCATTATCACACTATCAAAACTACCAATGCATCATTATCACACTATCAAAACTACCAATGCATCATTATCACACTATCAAAACTACCAATGCATCATTATCACACTATCAAAACTGCCAATGCATCATTATCACACTATCAAAACTACTAATGCATCATTATCACACTATCAAAACTACCAATGCATCATTATCACACTATCAAAACTACCAATGCATCATTATCACACTATCAAAACTACCAATGCATCATTATCACACTATCAAAACTACCAATGCATCATTATTACAATCAAAACTGCATCAATCACATCATTAATGCATCATTATCACACTATCAAAACTACCAATGCATCATTATCACACTATCAAAACTGCCAATGCATCATTATCACACTATCAAAACTGCCAATGCCAATGATCATTATTACACTATCAAAACTGCCAATGCATCATTATCACACTATCAAAACTACCAATGCATCATTATTACACTATCAAAACTACAAAACTGCCAATGCATCATTATCACACTATCAAAACTACTAATGCATCATTATCACACTATCAAAACTACCAATGCATCATTATCACATTATCAAAACTACCAATGCATCATTATCACATTATCAAAACTACCAATGCATCATTATCACAAAACTATCAAAACTACCAATGCATCATTATTACACTATCAAAACTGCCAATGCATCATTATTATCACTATCAAAACTACCAATGCATCATTATTACACTATCAAAACTACCAATGCATCATTATTACACTATCAAAACTACCAATGCATCATTATTACACTATCAAAACTGCCAATGCATCATTATTACACTATCAAAACTACCAATGCATCATTATCACACTATCAAAACTACCAATGCATCATTATTACACTATCAAAACTACCAATGCATCATTATCACACTATCAAAACTACCAATGCATCATTATCACACTATCAAAACTACCAATGCATCATTATTACACTATCAAAACTACCAATGCATCATTATCACACTATCAAAACTACCAATGCATCATTATTACACTATCAAAACTACCAATGCATCATTATTACACTATCAAAACTACCAATGCATCATTATTACACTATCAAAACTACCAATGCATCATTATTACACTATCAAAACTGCCAATGCATCATTATTACACTATCAAAACTGCCAATGCATTATCAATGCATCATCAAAAAACTACCAATGCATCATTATTACACTATCAAAACTACATCAATGCATCATTATCATTATCACTATCAAAACTACCAATGCATCATTATCACACTATCAAAACTACCAATGCATCATTATTACACTATCAAAACTACCAATGCATCATTATACCACACATTATTACACTATCAAAACTACATCAATGCATCATTATTACACTATCAAAACTACCAATGCATCATTATCACTACTATCAAAACTACTAATGCATCATTATTACACTATCAAAACTACTAATGCATCATTATCACACTATCAAAACTACCAATGCATCATTATTACACTATCAAAACTACCAATGCATCATTATTACACTATCATCATTATTACACTATCAAAACTACTAATGCATCATTATTACACTATCAAAACTACTAATGCATCATTATCACACTATCAAAACTACTAATGCATCATTATTACACTATCAAAACTACTAATGCATCATTATCACACTATCAAAACTGCCAATTATTACATCATTTTACTATCCAATCATTATTACACTATTAAAATTGCCAATGCATTATTTTACTATCAAAACTGCCAATGCATCATTATTTTACTATCAAAACTACCAATGCATCATTTTACTATCAAAACTGCTAATGCCATTATCACTTTGCCAATGCCGCATCATTTTACTATTAAAATTGCCAATGCCGCATCATTTTACTATTAAAACTGCCAATGCCGCATCATTTTACTATTAAAACTGCCAATGCCGCATCATTTTACTATTAAAACTGCCAATGCCGCATCATTTTACTATTAAAACTGCCAATGCCGCATCATTTTACTATTAAAACTGCCAATTCATTTTACTATTAAAACTGCCAATGTCGCATCATTTTACTATTAAAACTGCCAATGCCGCATCATTTTACTATTAAAACTGCCAATGCCGCATCATTTTACTATTAAAACTGCCATTATCATACATAAAAGGATTATCATACATGTATACGCGAACTTAAGTTAGGAAGGAACGTCTCTGTTTGTTTACCTTACTATTTGTATACTCAAAGACATGATATTGAATAAAAAGTAATGCCCGATATGAACAAAGACAAGACAAATACAAGGAAAAGGCAGAAAAGTAATCTGGCCACCATGAGGATTGAACCCACGATCTCTGCGTCGGTACTCATCCTCTCGTCATGAAAGGAAAGCGTGCTACCAACCGATTAACCTCACTCCTTAACTTTAGACATGTCCTAGGAAATCTCAGTAGGTAGTCCCAGGACATGTCCCATGCCTCTGTTTGTCTTATGCGTACACTCACTCTACATGTCCCATGTCTCACAATTTGTCTTATGACATCTACATGTCCCATGTCTCAGTTTGTCTTATGTGTAAATCTCAGTCCCATGTCTCACAGTTTGTCTTATGTCCCTCTACATGTCCCATGTCTACAGGACTCTATGTCCCATCCAGTTTGTCTTATGCAATCACTCTACATGTCTCATGCCTCACAGTTTGTCTTATGTGTACAATCACTCTACATGTCCCATGTCTCACAGTTTGTCTTATGTGTACAATCACTCTACATGTCCCATGTCTCACAGTTTGTCTTAATCACTCCTGCATGTCCCATGCCTCACAGTTTGTCTTATGTACAATCACTTTGTCTTATGTGTACACTCACTCTACATGTCCCATGTCTCACTCTTATGTGTACACTCACAGTTTGTCACAGTTTGTCTTATGTGTACAATCACTCTACATGTCCCATGTCTCACAGTTTGTCTTATGTGTACACTCACTCTACATGTCCCATGTCTCACAGTTTGTCTTATGTGTACACACTCTACATGTCCCATGCCTCACAGTGGTGCTACTTGTGGTGGCTGATATCGGCGATGATGTCTACAAACATTGTACTGGATTAGGTCCTAAGCTATCTACAAAAGACCACTTTAAGTATGAAGGATGAGTGTGTACATACGATTTAAAGAACATCGCAAATGAGCTCAATTCGTAAGCATGTCTACGGGGTGCGCAAGTTCCCAAACAAGTAGATTGGCCAATGTCTACAAATCCAACGTAAGCTTTACCATGAATTGGTTTTTTTAAAAGATCCAGAGTATAAGAAAACAAATAGTTGTTTTGCAGATCGACGTTATCTGAATGTCAAGGGTTGTTTATCTTGCCCTTTTTAAGTGAGTTTGTTTTGTGTTCATAAAATTGCCATTTTCATACGAATCGTATGTTGTAATTGGCACGTAAGCTATGACAATAATTTCTACCTAGCAGACAGCCCTTGAGTTCCGGCTTGCCTTCAAGTCCAAACTCGGTTTGCCTTAGGGTAATAGTAATTCTTACCTTAATCTTCAACTGCCTAGACAACCCTTTAAAGCAATAAGTAGTATCCACCAGATGAAATAACCGCTATCAGTTTCCCATCTTGTTATACGGAACCGAAAAGCTGAGAACAATCCAAGAAGAAGAGAAGACTGAGAAGAACCCAGCGCATAATTT